>JAGDQP010015990.1:0-41461 GCA_022664845.1 Lepisma saccharinum | reverse complement strand
ATAGCAAAATGGCGTATTAACACAAGTCCGAACCTGTCTGCTTTGTCCATTTTCTCTCCTACCATGTGAAAACGCTTTTGAGATACGTTGCCGCCTTTCTACTGTGTTTGTGAAGTTATTGTACGCCTGTCTCAGTATTCAACTATGTAAGTATCATTTTCTTTTCTACCTTCCCCATTGTTTTCGTGCAAGTGCAATGAAACCGTTCTAATTTTTCTTTAGTATTGTATCGAGGGAAGGAAATTATGCTTTGTTAAAGAATGCATCTTTTTGTGTTGATAGAAGGTCTTCTGCATATTATGTAGCAGGTTTCTCTAACTGATCTATAGAAAAGCGATTCAGCGATCTTATTGTCTTGCAAACAAGAAACAATATCCAAAGTATTTGCAACTGTTTCGTGTTTCGTTAGGTCCATAGGTACAGTTTTGATAAATACTAAAGCGCTTTTAGCTTGTGATATTAAGGGATATTTTTACTGGATTACAATACAATGGACATTCACATTGGAAAGTAAATTACGTTTATTTTAATATTAGTGTTACATGTTTTTTACTAGAAAGAAACAAAACACACTTATAGCACCATTTGAATACGCTTATACGCACTTTAACAGAAAAATAACGAAGATCTGTTCTGCTTTAGCACATTTTGTAACATTAATGCCACTTGATTTGTTGGTTACACGTAATATACCTAGTCACGTAATGTTACTTTAAAGTTTGCATTTTATTTGACGTGGATTTTTAGTTTTAACAGAAGTTTGTTAATAATACTTTTAGTAGATTTTTTTTAATGTGTTAATTAATAATAGTGAATGTATGAGATTAATGATAAAGAGACGCTAGCCTTTATGTTTTTGTTTTTTCTTTCTCCCCCCCCCCCCCCCCCCCCCCACTACCGTTTTCGGTTTTCCTTTTTTTTTTTTTTACCAAGTTTTTACACATGTTAAAAATAATAAAGGTTTTGTGTGGAGGCTAGTGTGACGACTTACTGCCTAACTTCGTATCCTTTGCTTTGTTGCTAAGGGAGTTTTATATCTTGTATGGGTGATAACTTATACTGATATGGCAACACTGTTTGAAGTTTGTGCAGTTTTCTATTTATTTTTTTAATAAAGATAAATCCACAGTTCTTGATAGTAATTAATTTATATTTATGTATATGCGCATTAGAAGCGTTTAGTTTTCGTATAACGCTATGTAGAAGACAGTTGGCGCCAAAGGAATTTCGAGAAAATACTAATTTTTAGCAATGGGTGGGCCTAGAGCAGTGATTCCCAACCGGGTTTCCGCGAAAATCAGTAAAATTATATTCAAAATATACTAATTGTTGTTTGGTTCACCTACGGTACAATACTAATTTATATTTTGCTCTAGCCTAGATTAAAATATTATGTGCCAGGCAGCCGGGGTTCCTCAAAGCATTGTTAAATGTTTCTGGGCTTCCACGAGACGAAAAAGGTTGGGAAACAATTGGCTAGAGGCTAGTAGTAGTTGAGGGAAAAGAGTTTATAGGCTCTGTTTTAGTTAATATTGTGATAGCACTGGTTGGAAACAAACGCAGTAACTGAACGCGAGTATTCTTCCTTTAGTGTTTTTTTCAATTAAAAAAAATAATTTTTACTTGTTCTCTTTTATTTATAAAACGTCTGGTCAGCGTGGGAGCAGTAGACCACCTCCTCCCTCCGGGAGAGGCCTCATCCACTAGTGGATTGAATATGGCTGTGTATTATTATTATTATTATTATATATATATATATATATATATATATATATATATATAGGAGAAAAAAGGATAATACTTACAGCTTACTTTCGCATTAGATCACACATATTCACATGTAGACATAAAAAAGTCACTATATTTCGTGTATTACACGTTTTCAAGTATAGAGGAAGAGAGCGAAGTTCACGTGTTCACAAAGTACAAGTTTGAAGAGACAGTGGCGACATGTAGCGTGCAAAGCATCAAAACTGGAGAACAACTTACTGCTGTAGCGCGTAGATATCCGGAACTTCAAATAATAATAACTGTATAGTGTGTAAGTACAAGGTTTGAGCGCGAAAATAAAACCTGGCCTTAACCTTTAATAACTCTAAAGCTCCCCTTTTCCTCTGCATTTTCAACACATTTCCATCCACCATCTCTCCTTGTACTTACACGCTATACAGTTATTATTATTTCAAGTTAAAGATATCTACGCGCTACAGCAGTCAGTTGTTCTCCAGTTTTGATGCTTAGTCCGCTACGTGTCGCCATTGTCTCTTCAAACTTGTACTTTGTGAACACGTGAATGAACTTCGCTCTCTTCCTCTCTACTTGAAAATGTGTGAATACACGAAATATAGTGACTTTTTTGTGTACATGTGAATATGTGTGATCTAATGCAAAAGTAAGCTGTAAGTATTATCCTGTTTTCTCCTTCATTTGTCTTAAATTTATCTTAAATTGCCTTCCCAGTTTTCCTTTGTACTAGTTATATATATATATATATAGGGGTTGGACAAAAAAATCTAAAACGTTTGAAAAAGTGTGAAAAATATACCTAGTATGGTGTGGGGCCTCCTTTTGCGTCCAAAACAGCTTGGATCCGACGTGGAATAGACGTATACAGCTCCTGAATCGTGGTGTGTGGAATGTTGTACCATTCTTCCTCCAAAACATGCTCCAGTTCCTTATGGGATGATGGTGGAGGGTAATGAGACCGAACACGCCTTTGTAACACAGACCACAATGGCTCAATGATGTTCAGATCTGGTGATTGTGGGACCCAGGGGAGGTGTGATAGCTCCTGGTCATGCTCCTCAAACCATGATTGCACCGTTTTTGCAGCGTGACAGGGTGCCAAATCATCTTGGTAGATGCCATCACCATCCGGGAACAATGTGTGGGCCATGGGTAGAACCTGGTCCTCCAAAATGGCCTCATACGCCTTAGCATTCATCATTCCATGCAGGGCTATGATGGGACCTGCAGAAAACCACGATATCACTGCCCATACTGTAACAGAACCACCCCCATGCTTTACAGTTGGGCGCAGACAGTCTGGATCATAGGCCTGCGACGGTGTTCTCCATACGTAAACACGACCGGTTGTTGGAAACAAGGTGTAGGTCGATTCATCGGAATACATTACGTGTTTCCACTGATCAAGCGTATACTCCTTGTGGTCCTTGCACCACTGGATACGCCGCTTCGCATTTACTGCTGTGACCAGAGGTTTGGCGATCGCGGCCCTGCCATGAATTTTCATTTTATGAAGTTCCCGTCGCACTGTTTTTGATGAAACCGGGTTCTGTAGGCCGGAATTGAGTTCAGACGTCATTTTCATTGCAGTGGTCTGCTTTTTAGCTGCTACAATCCGTTTTAATGAACTCCTGTCCCTATCGGACAGGATTGTCTTTCGACCACTGTTGTGCTTTGCAGACGTTGTTTGCCCATGCATTGTGTATGCCCTCGTGACATTGGACACAGTGCCTGTCGATACCCTCACAATGGTCGCCACTGTTGTCACTCAAGCTCCAACCAGATGGGCACCAAGGATCATTCCTCTTTGGAAGTCTGTCAGGTCGCCCATTTTACCGCACCACTTGCACACCACGACACTCACAGGTGAACTGGGTACTGCTGACGGAAGGGGAAGGTCCACATGACATTGAAAACAAAACACGATCGGCAACCGCAACACGTGGTGTACAGTGGCGGGCCACACTTACGTGTCCTGTATGACGTGTTTTTAGATTTTTTTGTCCAACCCCTGTATATATATACAGAGGAAAGCCGGAAGTTATGATAAAAAGTAAGGAAGATACTTACAGCGTATATATTCCGTAAACACGTACACAACATTAATTTTCACATAATTTTTTTGCAATATTTCGCAATTTTTGCATTATCATCATCGTAGATTTGAGGTAGAGGAAGAGAGACGCACACACGTGGATAGAACAAAAGACTAGGACGACAGTAGCGACACGTAGCGGACGGTGCATCGTTTGGAGAACAGTTGAATGCTGTGGCGCGTGGAACAATTGAGAACTGTACAGCGTGTAAGTACTGGATAGGATTGTGGAAGGAAAAGTGTTGAAAACGCAGAGAAAACGGGTTCGAGTTAATGAAGGTTAAGTCCAGGATACATTTTCGCGCTCAATCCAAGAATAAAGCCACCTTCCCACAGACGACGTGTTGAGGTGCTGGTCGTAGGGGTAAAATAGGAATTATGGCAACCATGAAAGATAGATCAAAATTGGTACTGTGGGAAAGTGTGTGAAAGGAAACTGGGGCATCCGGTTTGTTGATGGTACAGAAGTGACGACGGTTATTAATACGAATGTTGAGTGTTTCATCTGTTTTCCCCACATAAAAGGCATCACAAAATTTGTAGGTTAGGATGTATATAACATTAGAGGTATGGCATATACCATTGGGATTTAGGGTGTATCGGCCATTAGCACTATTGATACTAACTGTGGAAGAAGTTATGAAAATGTAGCAGGTCTTACATCTGGGTCTCATGCATACATGAGCGCCGGATTGGGGTGGTGGCGAGGAAGGATTTGTACGGACTAAGATATTTCTAAGATTAGGTGGATATTGAAAAACTAATCTAGGTTTGATGGGGAATACTGTTCTTAGGTCAGATTGGAGAATGTGGAAATGAGAGTGTCGGATTTGCTTGACCTTGGTTGGTTTAGGATCGAACTGGGTGATTAGAGCCGCTTAGTTGAGGGACGGAGGTTTGGGAGCTGATGTGTTTGGCGCCGGTGGGTTGGGAGCTGATGTGTTCGGCGCCGGTGGGTTGGGGGTTTGATTGGGTTGGATGTGTGAGGATTCACGGCGAATCTGTTTGGTTACAAGGTTAGGTGGGTAGCCACGGTTGACTAGAGCTTCCTGGAGGCGTTGGTTGTAAGTTTCAACCAAGAAAACGATTCCTTTCTCCCTTGCACTCACCGGACAACACTTGAATTCCTCCATCTCTGCTACTGAAACTTACAACCAACGCACTTTCTTCTCCACTTGGTGTTTTCTCCGACCCATCTAGTCATTTTCCCGCCTCCATAACCTGGCCACCCAGAATCATTGGCAATATGGCGTTTCCTTAACACCACTCCCGCACTTGTCCGCTCTGTCCATTTTCCCTTCCTACCAGTAGAAAACGCAATTGCAAAACGTACTAATTTTCTATAGTGTTTGTGAAGTTCGTGTGCTCCTATCTCAAGATTTTACTATGTAAGTATCCTTTTCTTTCTACCTTGTTTACCATCTTACGTATATATATATCTAAAGGAGTAGTAGAGATAAAAAGAAATAAAATATTACTTCTTGTTTTCTTGTGTTCATTGCTTGCTCGCTTGGACGCTCGCAGTTGCAAAAATTAAGGGTTAAGGGAGTTATGAAGAACGGCCATAGTATGTTTTCTGGGAATTGCGATTTGTATACCCCCGACGACTGCATGTGATCCGAATAATATGCCTTGCACGCTGTGAATGATTTATCAATGTTTTCTGGATTTTCAACAGTGACTTCAACTCAAGTAATTATTATACAAGTAAGGCCCTGGATAAAATAGTACGCAGCTGGAAAAAATAGGAGTCTCAACGAAAACAATTTCCATATGCCACGTTTCTTTTAAATCAGATGTTGTAACATGAAGGTATGCAAAGAATATTTTTCATTTCATTCACCTTCAAATACACTTCACTATCACTTGATCAGTCTGTAATATATTTATATCAAACATACAGATTGAATCTTATCAACACATGTAAGTCAATACAAACAAAGAAACCTACTAAAAAAAAATAGCAATATTAAAAATTTGAGTTTAAAAAGAAAAAAAAGACTACATCTGAAACCCACAGAACTCTGTAAATCAATTGTTTTCAACCACCAGTCCGCGAAACCATTCTACCGAATCTCGGAAAATTAATACATTTAATTATTTAATACTTATTTGGTAGTTTTCGACAATTCAAATTGAGATTAAAGTTTATATTCAATTTCCAAAACAACTAAAATCTGAAGATGTAATGGCATCTTTTGAACGTCAAATAAACCTCTTACTGGCATCTTCTCGGTCCTTGAAAGTATTTCCGTATAGCTGTAAATCCGTTAGTATTAAAAGGTTGAAAAACACTGACGTAAGTTACTGTCAGTAGGTAACTATTGTAGGATTTACATTGGGCTGTTACCACATGTTCCTTTTTTCTAACTTAAAAAATTTCACGTGTGCAATTGAGTACTGGACGACTGTAAAGCTAATAACCATTCGGAATGAATTTATAAAATATGTAGAGAGCATCAAAATAGCGTGCTTTATTCTGTTTTAAATAATCAATCAGTACGAGAAACATTGTAAAAGGGAAAAGATTGATTCAATATTCAACGAAATGTATGGATCTTGTAGAAATATCTAACTTCAACATTGGGACTAAAGCATGCCAACCACAATGTCGGTTCATGAAAACAAATATGGTGCCGTGAATGTAGACTTTGGCACCTACCACATATTACTGGAAATTAAATCCGATAAAACCAACCAGAAAACAACTACTCCTCATTATCATGATCATTCAAACCTATTCATTATGTAACTATTGATCAACACATGCAATGTGGATATTGAACAGTAGCTGCATTTTGCATGTGTATTACACTGAAATTGTTTTCTTCATATGCTTGGATACTCGTGTTTACTTTTCATGTTTAAATTTATTTAATATGCTTTTCGTCAATACCTCAATAACTGTGACCTAATGCAAGGAGATATCATCACTGAAGATTACAGATTCCGAACAAACCTTTCTCTGAGGCTGTATTATTAGGAGTTGCTCTTGACTCATCCAAGGATATTTCAGGAGAAACAGGTTCATCTTTAATATCTACTATGTCCTCAAAACTTGCAGCAGATGGACTGTGTTCAGCAGACGATATAAGGCCAGTTTCTAAAATTAAACAACGAAGACATTATTGCTCAGTGACATCAAAACCTGCACAAGATTATCTTTAGGTGATCTCTTTCACTATGTATATATTGTGGAATCTGCAATCAAATAAGTAAATCATAAAAATATAAATAATTTCATTGTAGCGTACAGAAGACCGTACTTCAGAATGAAAAGTACTTATATTCATAAAAACATAACTTAAATAACGTCATTGTAGCGTATGAAAGACCGAGTTCTAAATTAATACAACATTTCCATGTGATATTATTTTCAACACTGAAGACGTTCCAGGCAAGTCGGTACATTCTATAAAAAACAAATATATTTTTCTAAAACTTTTTACAAACACAATACATTGCAAAAGCATAAATTAAGCTTAAAACTTTAAACTATTTTTAGGCCATTTTAGTAACTCATGACTTCGGCCCGTCTCAATGCGATTAGTTGTTAAGTTTCTAAAATTCACAAACATCGATGCCCCAGCTGAGATTCGAACCCAAAATGACTACCGTGAACAAGATGTATGTTTGTATCCGAACTTTATTGTTCCATTTTTGTAAATAGTAAAACTGAATTAATGTCATTAATATATTAAAGAGTGAAAAGTATGTGATTGGACCGGGGATCGAACCCGGGACCCTTGGGTAACCATACCAATGCGCTAACCGCTGTGCTACCCAGTCGATCCGCTTCCCAATTACACACCTTCCACTCTTGATGTCGATGTTCTTTCTCGAAAACAACTTGATAGTACCACAACTCCCAGCTGTGCTTGTACTTTCCTGTGTCTCGCAATGGTGAACATCTCACACGGAAAAAAAATATTTCAAAGTTGGAATGGAGGAAACTTCCGATTTTTATACACCAAGCCTTTTTAGGTGCAGATACCATTAATATATTAAAGAGTGAAAAATATGTGACTGGACCGGGAATCGAATCCGGGACCTTTGGGTAACCGTCCCATTAGGTGCAGTCACATACTTTTCACTCTTTAATATATTAATGGTATCTGCACCTAAAGAGGCTTGGTGTATAAAAATCAGAAGTTTCCTCCATTCCAACTGTCAATTAATGTAATTTGAATTTAAACTAAACATCTTGCTAAATCAGAGGTTTAGTTAATATAATACAGTTATACACTTACTCTTACTCTTCGACCATCTACTTGTGGGCTGATCTAATTCAACCTCGCACAAACGAGTTGCGCTTCCGTCCCTTTATGTCCCGAACTTTTTTTTTAATCAGAAATTTTTAAGGGTAAGTGATCGCATTAGCAGGGAGGTGAGACATGCAGTTCGTTACAAACTATAAAGAAACCTTCTCCTAAATACGGCTTCAGAAGGATTCGAAGCCTCTGGCTGTAGGTAACACCTGTATCTACATTAAAAATCACACCATCTACTGGAAACAACACTGAACTTTTAATAAACCAAAGTTATCAAAATATTATATCCGGGATCTTATCTCGTCTAAGGAGTAAGAAAGCATTATTTTGGAATTTCACGTACTAGGTAAAACAAATAGCACTGTGTACCAAAGAAAGCTTAGTACAGAACTTCAAAGATTTTGGTTGAGGACTCGATTTTGCTCATGAAAATGCTGAGTGGCACAAACATGCAGTTCTTCTTGAACCTTCGAGTAATTTCTACTTATGGTACTTCTTGTGTAGTCTTTAACCTATTCCTTTTTATTACCTGGTAAAGCTCGACACGATCATGCGAAATATCGATTCTGTGACAACGGTTTTAACCAAAGTATTCCAGCACTAGTGACCGGGCATACACCAGTGGTTGGCCATTTTCACATAAATATAATTAAAACAAGTCCCTATGTCACATAAAACGCGTATAAAAAATTATCTACATTTTCCGGACAGTTTTAACTTGATATTTAAGTTTTACCAGCTATCGAAAGTAAAATTATTTATCGAAAGGAAAAAATGCAAAGTATCTGGCTTCCCTGATTAGCTTAGAAGATGTCGCAAATGTTATCTGAAAATTGAGAAAAGCGTTCTACAATTTAGGGTAAAAATTTGTCCTTTTTGAATTGTTTAAAGAAATAAATTGTTTTTCTAGCTTTTCATGTGTTCTGTTTTGACTTTATATCGTTAAAAAAAAATATAAATAAGCATATCTAATAATTACATTATCGTGGCCGACTTTATAGAATTCACGAGCGTTCTTGTTGTCGATCGGGGTGACCGATAAGTAGTGCTTCTTATCTAGTTCCGTTGTGATGTGAAATTTATGTGTGTGTTGTGTTGGCTCTTTTGCCTACTTTACTCTCCTTAAAAGCTCCACTTCTGACTTGACATTGGAGATTTGTAAATCAGCAACACATACTTCTTTACTATATAAGTTCTACAACCAGCGCGGACGATTAGGACCTAACGGAGGTCAAGCTGACCAGTTCAAATCTTGTTGTCAGTAAGATGACTTTAATATCTCTACGGGTGCCAGTCCAGTTTTGGTCAATTTATAAATTAATTAATTCCAATGTAATTAACAATAAGGATATATATGCACTGTCAAGACAGACCGACTGATAAACACCACAGAAACTATAACAGTCTTTTGGTAATTACTAAATTAATGGCTTTCTATATAGGAAATGGATTCCAGTATTCATCGTCAAATACTTTACTAATATGAAAGATTAATCTGATTATATATTCCACCAACGATATATACAACTGCAATGGATCGATTTCTCTAGGATGTGAATTTCTAATAGTGCATTTAATTCATTCTGGGCTAGATTGATATATTCAAATATTCTTTACGAGGAAGTCAAGGCTAAAGAGATCCGTTTCTGCTAATCACAGACCCTAATAAGACAAGATTTTGTAAGTATCAATATTTTAGTATCCCGTCGCTGTTTGCCTAACCACTCAGGATACTGTCGTAAGCAAAACAATCTAATCTAGTTTCTGGCAAATTTTATCGTTTTGTATCTTAGTTTCGTAGTGAAATTTATGCATCAATTAATTCACTGTGACTAATGGTGTCGTTCTCAATATCTTAAACAGAGCTATGTAACTAGGCAATGCTCTCAGTAGTTCTTTTACAAAGTAAACTCAAACGCTGTGTAATAATTTCTTCCTTCATATCGAAACGTGTGTTTCCCAGAACTTCAAACAAGGACTTTCTACACCAATGGAAATCGATTAATTCGATAAGATTCGGATTACTGTGTTTGCTAGATACCTTCTAACACGAAGGATTTAAAAAACATTCCACACTTTGGAACTCTAGCAAACACGCTTCTTTCTCGGGGTTCTTCTTATCTAGGAGGAGGATACAACGGCTCAGAATACTCTAAAAGTTAGAAGTATATGAACATTCCTCTCAGTCACACCACACTCTAAGGTTTTACCACAAGAAAGAGGTTTCCTCAATTTCGGGAATTTAAATTTCATAGAGGATATCTGAAGGGGAACACACCATCAATTTCATATACAGTAGACAACGATATTTTCTCTGCTCAAGTTCATACCAGAGTTATTTCTCCCACACCTTGAAGCACACAAAGACATACACATAAAATAATACATTACCAACTTTCACAGCGATTCGCTTTTAAATATTACTTCAAAATTCTCGAACATGTAAGACAATTCACAAGAAATCACTTCTTAGGATCTTTCGCTCGCTCAAAACTTTTTACTTGTTTTTCCAACATAATATTAGATGCAACATTTTTTTCAAAAAGAGTTATGTCTCAAAGCACTGCACCTTGAAACAGAGCTCTTACCATCTTCTTCCTCGAGCAACCGTTCACTACCTCCTCGAGCTTTCTTCGCATCCCGCTTTCGACCCTGGCCAAACCTCCTCTCTCCCCTCAGACACGAGAGTCCTCTACCAATCAAAACATTCAGCGCTCTTCCGAAGTTCTCTCTGCTCACAATTCAAATCCCGGCAACAAAACTTCCCGCCTTTTGCCATACTATCCAAAGTAGGCCTCAAAAGCTACGTGCTGAACGCATCCGTTTATTACTGCTTTTACCCCTTCCCTCTTCTAAGAACAAAACAGGCTGCAAAAGAGGACAACTTGTCTGAGGAAAAAGCCTCCGATGAGCGCTTCTAAAGTGTTCAAATACTTATCATTGCCTGCCTAGAGAAATCATCCTGAATATAGATATTACAAACAAAATCAAAATTATACATGAATTATAAACTAGTACAAAGAATAAATCAATTAAATTATACAGGGATTACATACACACTCAATCACATATTGGCAGAAATATTAATTTCAATCGAAAAGAAAGAATCATTCAGTGAGAGAGAGAAATATAGAGTAAAGATAGAAAATAATAGGGAAAGAATAAGTTAATCAGCTGGCCAGCTAGCGAGAAAGGGGCGAGGATGGATAATAGAAAGAACATATTTCAAAATAAAACTTACAGCTAATATTCACAAATATATAAATATTCAAATAGACATCTTTATTAATCTCATACCTCTGCACTTCTTCTCGTGAAATTCTAAGAATTTGAATTTTATTTATGGCCTTTAGGCATCTAAGGCTCAGGCCGGGATAAGGAGGGAAAAGAATTCGGGAAGGTGTCGGACAGGGCCTATGTTGAAGGTGCCATCCCAACATTTACCTGGCGTGACTGAGGGAAAAACCTCAGTCAGAATGGTCGGTCGCTGGGATCGAACCCAGCATCTCCCTAATGTTACGCCAACGCCCTACCACTGAGCTAAGGCGGCTCGGTATGAAATTCTCAGAGTTCACTGTTCTAAATACAAGGTTTCTCTAAATAATTTCACACCTTACTCACTTACGTTTGGCAAGCCCGTGCAAGAGTGTTCTGTAAAGTTCGTTGTGATGTTTCTTTTCTTTCTAATAATCTAACAGTCTTTTTAACACCACAATATAGCTGAGATCTATTTTAATTTTAAATGGATATAATGTAATTATTAGTATATTGAAACGAATGTAAACACCTTATTTCTAATGGGCCTAAATGAAAAGTATCCAGTATTTCTGAATTTAAAAGTACTTTTTTTGACACGTGGCGACAACTGGAGAATGTTACTTATTTTCGTAAAAACAACCTTAATACGAAATATCTGGTGTAGTAAAAAGTAATCCGTTATTTTGCCAATAGATGGCTTCAGTGATCTGTATCTCGCGTTGTATAAGTCCAATCGGGTTCAACGAGATGGCGTTCAAACGATGAGATTGCGTACTACAAACACTGTTCAGATAGTTGTGATGAGTTGACTCAGTGTTGTGTGAGCGCGCGTCAAAATGGACACTAGCAAAGAGAAAATACGCGAAAACGCAAGCCAGGCGGCTGCAAATGTGAATAGTGTTTATGGTCCTGATACTGTAACAACCAATCACGCGCAATTTTGGTTTCGTCGATTCCGTTCCGGTAATTTTGACGTCAAAGATGTACCACGCACTGGAAGGCCAAGTGTCGAAAATGTCGATAAAATCATGGACATTGTCGCGTCCGACCGTCATGTAAGCACTGTTTCGATTGCCCAAGAGCTAAACATTGCACAAAAAACCGTGTGGAACCATTTGCATAAGGCTGGATACAAAAAGAAGCTTGATGTATGGGTGCCACACGAGTTAACGCAAAAAAACCTCATGGACCGAATTTCCATCTGCGAATCGCTGCTGAATCGCAACAAAAGCGACCCATTTCTGAAGCGGTTGGTGACTGGTGATGAAAAGTGGATCACTTACGACAACGTCACACGAAAACGGTCGTGGTCTAAGCGCGGTGCGCCGGTGTAAACGGTGCCAAAGCCAGGATTAACGGCCAGGAAGGTTTTGCTGTGTGTTTGGTGGGATTGGCAGGGAATTATCTACTATGAGCTGCTCCCCTACCGCCAAACCCTTAACTCGGAACTATACTGTCAACAATTGGACCGTCTGAAGGCAGCAATCGCCTAGAAGCGCCCAGCTTTGGCCAATAGGAGAGGCATTGTGTTCCACCAGGACAACGCCAGGCCACACACATCGATAGTGACTCGCCAGAAGCTCCGGGAGCTTGGTTGGGAGGTTCTTATGCATCCACCTTATAGTCCGGACCTGGCACCGAGTGATTACCATCTGTTCCTGTCCATGGCGAACACGTTTGCTGGTGAAAAATTCGCTTCAAGAGAGGCTTGTGAAAATCGACTGTCTCAATTTTTTGCCAATAGGGACAAGGGCTTCTATGAGAGAGGCATCATGATATTACCTTCCAAATGGCAACTCATTATCGAACAAAACGGCGCATGTGTGACCTAAATCGGATCATTCTAACTATGGTAAGTCAAGCCTTCAATGTCATGCAAAAATAATGGATTACTTTTTACTACACCATATATATGTACAATTTTGATTTAGAAATTTTATACAGAACGTTTCTCGGATGGAACAGAGGCAGTGATAAAAAAAAGTTCTTTTGTTAATAATTCTGGCAAATGTTAACTGGGATTCTTGTGAATGTATATTGTGCCTGAAGTAAGAAGGATTTGTATTAAAGAAAATTGTCTCGCAGGTTAATTCTATGAGGAAGAAGGATTTACATTGAAGAAAATTGTCTCAATTCTGTCATCAAACAATTTCCCGTATTTTTTAATATGAATAACTCTTTTCAATGGTAAGATACACTAAAAAAGTAAAAATACAACAAAATAACATACCTTCAATGTCCACGGATTCAGTCTTTTTATTAGGCAGTGAGATCTTTTCAGGAACATATGAAGACCCCTGAACACTATCACTTTCACAGTTCTCTGTGAAAGAATCTCTTAAATCTATTACTTCTACTTCAGGCGACTCTCTACTTGGACTCTGGGGAGGTGCGTCCAACAACCATAAGGATTTTTCGTATGTGCTGAAAAACAAAACATCATGCGAGTTCAGAGTTCAATTACTGAAACCTGTTCAAAGAAATATGCACATACAAGACAGCAAAGAATTATATCTATGATAACCAACTATTATGCTATTATATGTCTCATTACGATGAAACGTAAAATTTTAATCAAAGAAACAGAACTATAAAACACTTAAGTGAACTACGAAACACAGAAGTAATATTTGAAATGCTGTCAAGTACACTCTAGATTACTCACACCAAAACAAAAGTTCCATGAACGACGGCCCAAAATCCCTACTTACGCACACAAAAGTAACGAGGTAGTGCTACAAATGATCTACTATTAAAACCTTGACAAATAATTATGTAAGATTGAGTGGCTTAGCAAATGTCTAGTAAACTCGTATACAAGCAATATATTCAAGCAAAAATATTCTTGAGGTAATGCAGCTCACACGGCATTCGTCTTGAAAGTATTTCATTATGAATAAACTGACGTTGGGTAGACAAGCAAGAATTTCCTCTGAGATACTTTAGGAAAAAAAATGCTCAAGGGCATTCTTTGTGTACAATTTCCATTGTCATTTTCTAAGCCAACTCCACAAACTAACTTTTTTTTTTATGTTGGTTAGTTTGTACATCTCTACGTATGAATGAATTGAAGTATTCGTGTACGGACGGACCTATTCCTTCAATATAAATAACCAATACAATGGTTCTTATCACCTTTACTCGCAGCCTCAGGTGACATTCCCACTGGTTCATACATCTGGCATCTCTAAGATTCTTATCACTTTAACCTGGCGCATTGTCCACTGATTCAGCCTTTTTATAAGGCAATGAGATCTTGACGAACTAACTCTATGGCTTATGGAACTCGCAAGTTCATCGCCGAAGTAACAAACGTTCACCATTGGATTCTATCCTGGGCAACATCAAGCCAGTTTTCATCACGAACACCAACTTCTCGAAGATTTCTTCTAATATTGTCCTCCCAACGTCGTCTCGGTCTTCCCAATGGCCTCCTTCCATCCTACCTTCCAACCAGGATAGAATATACTCTTCGTTTTCCCCCATCCGAGCTACATGGCCCGCCCACCTTAGACGTCGTGATTTAATTATTTTTACAACATCTGGTGAATCGTACAGTCCGTGGAGTTTATTATGCAGTCTCCTCCATTCTCCAGTCATTTCGTCCCGTTTCGACCCGTATATCTTTCTCAAAACCTTATTTTCAAACACACGTAATTTATGTTCATCTGTTAGGGTCGTACTTAAACTTTCGCAACCGTAAAGTATTACCGACAGAATAACCGTTCTGTATATTTTAAATTTTAACTTTCTTTATATTAATCGCTAGGTTAGAAGTTTCTGGACTGAATAGAAACATGCGTTAACCGATACTTTATTTCTTCCGTGACCTCATTTTTGCTTGTTACATATGCTCCCAAATATTCAAATTTGTATACTTTCTCTATGACTTCATCTCTAATTTTTATATTTTTATTTCCTTCAGGATTATATTTTTATTCCCTGTGTTTCGGCTTGTTATCATGTATTTTCTTTTATCTATGTTTACCTCTAAACCTATCTCACCGCACGCTTCTACTAAGACATCGGTGTTGCTTTGTAGTGCATCTGTATCGTCTCCTATTAAATCTACATCATCCGCGTATACGAACAGTTGACTAAAACCATTCAATGATAGTCCCTTTTAATTTTTAAAATCGCATGTTCTAACGCAAAGTTAAACAGTAGTGGTGACAAGGCATCGCCTTGTTTCAAACCGTTGCGAATCTTGAAACTATCTGACAGTATTACCTATCCGTACTCTGCTTCACTGAGACACATCTTCACTAGCTGAACATTTTTTTTTTTTTTCGGAATTCTAAATCGTATCATGATACTGTATAACTTTTCCATTTTGATAAAATCATATGCTTTCTTAAAATTAATGAACAGATGGTGAACCGTCCCATTGTATTCCCATTTCTTCTACAAAATTTGTCTCAAGGCGAAAATCTGGTCCAACGTGGACCTATTTCTTCTAAATCCACATTGGTGATCTCCAATTATTTCATCTACGTATACACTTAGGCGTGTTAACAGAATATTACTTAATACCCTATAACAGGTTGGAAGTAACGAGATTCCGCTGTAATTGTTACAGTCCGATTTATCGCCTTTCTTGTAAATCGGAACTATTATTGAGGTTTTCCATTTCTTTGGGAGCTCTTCTTTTCTCCATATAGCACTTATCAATTTATATAGTTCCTTGATTAGTGCCGTTCCTCCCGCTTTAATTAATTCTGCTGGAATATTGTCTATTCCTGATTATTTGAAATTTTTCAGTTTCCTTACCGACACTTCGATCTCGACCTCGCTAGGTTCGGGAATCCACGGTTCTGCGGTATGGATTTCAAATTCCTCTGTTTGTTCCCCGTTGTGTACATTAAGAAGTTTGTCGAAATAACTTTTTCACACATCCTTCGCTGCGCTCTTAACTGTTTCAAGAACTACCTCCCACTTACATCAATTTTATTATTAATATCGTCAAAATTATTACTCGAGTCGGCTAAGATTTCGAACCTATCTGAGCGTTCGAGTTGGTAATCTGCCTTTATGCTCGGATTATTTAATCGTTTAACTTCGAATTTCAGTTGTTTTGATCCCCTGCCTTCTCTGTTCGCGATGCATAACTTTTCCCTTACTTTCGCGATCACTAATTGATGGCCGGTGTCACCTTCCGCTCCTCTGTACGACCTAACGTCCATTATGTTAGTGTGTCTTCGTCTGTCTACTAATACGTGATCGATCTGGTTGAGAGTTTTGCCATCCGAAGATACCCATATGTATTTGTGTATGTCTCTGTGTTCAAAGTACGTGCTCTTTACCAGTAGGTTTTTCAAAATCGCGAAAGTTATATTATAAGTCTTTCTCCATTGTAGGTTTTGAATTATATTTCGGTAATCGGACAAACAGCCTTTCTAGTCATCGTAGAATATATCCTTGTCGCTATCATTAACCACCTCGGTCGGAGCATAGACATTTATTAAAACCGTGTTGCCCCATCGAGTACGTATCGTAACGTACGATAGACTTTCGTTTACGAACTCTATATTGTGAACCACCTGAAGGATACTGTTCTTATTGAGGAATCCTGTTCCGAAATCGTGAGACTGTGTTCCACCGTAGTGGAAAGTGTACTTGCCCTGCCGGAAGCTATCTTGATCCTCCCACCGAACTTCTTATATCGCTAATATGTCTAGCTCATTCTTCTCGGTCTCGCGTACCGCCACCTGAAAAGCGCCCGTTTGGTATAACGTTCGTACGTTCCACGTTCCTATTCTTCCTTAATCCTGTTCTTGGAGCCCCCTGAAGCAGTCCCCGTCCGGAAATCCGAATGAGGGACTAGTTTACCTCCGGAATATTTTACCCCAGGAGAAACCATGAAGCATAGGAACTATTTCTTGACATGTTTTAGCGGTGTAGAGTTGTCAGCTCTACGACCTCGCAGTAAAGGCAGACATTCAAGATGATGTCCTCTCTCCATCTCGGAGCCTTGCCGATGTCATTCATCTTCAGCCTTAGAGTGGTAACGGTGATGCTGCTGCTGCGGTCATCTTACCGAAATGAATTCCAGTCCTCATGAATTCCTTCCACCCTCCAGCAGAGACTCTCCCCAACCCTAAAAGTCATCCTGTCGAATTGTGCATCTCATTTCTCTCCAAATACCTTGCCAATCTCGACTTTACGCTCCATACTCACCGTAACCTCACTACTGTATTATCTCATTTTCTTCGTTCAGATATCATCATTATGATCTACCTGGTTGACAAGGTAGGTATGACCCACCCACAATAGTCATGAATTACTCTTACTACCGATCCGAAGCCATTAAACAACTTTCTGATCTTACTTCTTTTCTTCCCTCATCCTTCCTCAATAAAATCCGCACCTACCTCGAAGAGCATAGACCCCATGAGGGGCTCTCGCAATCCGCAATTTCTACTCTCTAACCAACGATTCCACAGCTCCCCAATTCACAAAAATCCATAAACCAAATAGCCCTGGCAGATCCAGTTTCCAGCATTGGCTCTCCTACCGAGAGAGTCTCCGCCTTCCTCCACCACCATCTCCAACAGTTCGTCATGGCTTTCCCTTCCTATATTAAAGATACCTAATCACTTTCTGTCCTTAATATATTCTATCTCTAACTTGCTTCCGCTAGACAGCATGTTGGTTTCAGTTGGCGCGATGTCCTATATTCTCCACGTTGAACATTTTTCCAATACAGACCCCATTCCTCATAAACGCACTACATCATTTCTTCTCCACCTGGCTCAGTTTGTCCTTACGATGATTAGCTTCTCCTCTGATAACTATAATTGTCTGCAAATTAAGGGCACAGGCATGGGCACCTTCCTACGCCAATCGCTTCATGCGAAGCCTGGCGAAACATCTGCATTAAGTATCTCTTAAACCTTTCACTTAGCTTTGTCACAACGATATTTTCTTAATCTGGACCCATGGCTAAAAAATTGACGGCAACATTTCTGCACGACCTCAACTGCACCTTTCCCCTCAAATTTACCTAGTCTTTCTCCAAGGGATACGTAACTTTAGTCAACGTGGTTCAATCGACTTGAGACTGGCATCCATATCAAACCAACCAACAACACGCAATATCTCCACTTCAATAGCTTCCATCCTCACTAGACCAAACGCTTAATCGCATACGTGTTTGTTATGCAACGGCCTACTTCAAAATTATTTAAATGCACTCTCCTCAGCTCTTTTCGACCGTGGACACA
Organism: Lepisma saccharinum; assembly: GCA_022664845.1. Taxonomy (NCBI): domain Eukaryota; kingdom Metazoa; phylum Arthropoda; class Insecta; order Zygentoma; family Lepismatidae; genus Lepisma; species Lepisma saccharinum. The sequence continues at coordinate 22,868 of JAGDQP010015990.1, read as the reverse complement.
CCAGTCACTTTATCCCTAAAAAATTAGACCGTGCCGAGAATCACAAAAACTTCAACTAGCGTTCCCGCCAAGTTCCCACTGCTCCCAACCTCCTCATTGAATACTATTTTACCCTTCAGGTATTACAAAAATCTCTTCAAACAGCGCATCTCATTCTGACTGCGTCACCTGAGACTGAAAGGGCTTTTCCATTTAATTTTCTTTCTTTACCCTGTCTTCTTATTCTAGCCGCTTCTTTCATTATGTATACTTTCTTCATATTTTTTTCTTTTTCTACACTACTATTATTATAACCGAGCGGTCGTAGGTCAGTTGAATAAGATAAAATTAATTGTATGGGCGGTAACGGCATAGATCAGTTGGAAAAGCACTGGTTTCGCAACTGGAAGGTCATAGGTTCGATACAAGCGGCCACAACCATTCTAAGTAAGTTTTCCCCTCAGTCACACCAGACAAATGCCGGGATGGTACCTTCAACCTAGTCCCTGGCTGCCTCTTTCCAGTAATTTTTCCCATACCTATCCCGTACAGCGCACAGATGCCAAAGATCATAAATAAATTCAATTCAATTATTATTATTTTCCCGCTATTTCTTTACCCTCATTATTCCATCAGGAAGTGCAGCTATCTGCCTCCCTCTTAACTTCATTCACCATTCTGAGTTTCTCCGGCCACTTCAGTAATTTTACCGGCTTCATGACCTGGCCATTACTTAGCTTTCAGCTGGCAAAACAGTCACTCCTCGTAACCACTACTCTGTGTTTTTCTTTCAGCCTTTAGTGATACGCTACCATATTTTTATCTGTGTGTGAAGTATCTGTATTCCTAACTGTACGAAGTCCTGTAACGGAGTGTTTTTCAATCTTTTCATACTCACGGAACGGCAAAATATAGGGGGGAAATTCAAGAACCGGGAAGTTCCAAGCACATTAGAGGTTTATTCACCGTTCAAAAGATGCCAGCACACCAGATTATAGTTGTCCTAAAAAAAAATATAAACTTCAATCTCAGTTTTCAACTGTCGACATCTACAAAATAAGTGTTACAAAATTAAATACATTATTTTGTCAAGGACCGGTACAATAGTTCCGCGGACCGGTGGTTGAAAACAACTGCTGTAACGGACCTACCATAGAAGCATGTTAGAGTGATCGGGAAGGGTAGCCTTATTGGCAAGTGGTATCACATATTTGGCTGTACACCTAAACTCTGCATCGGAAACAAATCCAAGCGTGGCTCACAATCCATGCTATTAGTGGGTCCCGTCCTTTGAAACTATGCGCTCAATTAAGAGATAAATCACAACTTACACAAACAAACATGTTACTTTCATGAAAAACCTGAAGTGAATCAATTTGTTCCATATTTTGTTTCCAATGCATCCAAATTTGATTATCCAGCTGTTTGACACAAGTATTTCGTTCGCATTCATTATATCTTGTATGGCGTGAAGACTGATTTATGTAAACAGTGTTACTTTCGCCGTTTTAGTGTATGTTTTGTTTAAAACCAAAATGTTGTCATTTCGGCAATCTTTCATCAATCGAAGATGATTTATTTTCCAGCCAAACAATGGACAAAGTAAGAAGATCGAAAAGCCGAAACATAGACCCAATAGTACGTTTAGTCTCACTCTAAACCATGTAACGAATGTGTCCTTATTCGTACTTCACTTTGTGAAGAAAGAAAGCCGATAATTAAACTAAGCCAAAAAAATCCTGCATTGTTGAATTATCAGCATACAGTACGAACAACACTTACCTTTGGCCTGATCTGAGGGAGGTAGCCACAGTATTATGCTGAGAAGTCGCAACGTCATCCGAATAGCTTTGGTTAGTTGTGGCATTACATGTAGTATCGAAACTATCTTTGCTCAGCACGTCTTTCGAGAAGTCCACTGACTTGTTTATTAATGATTCAATATCCATAAATAGTTCTTCATCGGCCTTCTCCCCGCTTTGCTTCTCTTCCTTTATATTAATGCCAAATTCCGCCAGTCTATTGTAACTGATATCGTTCACAGCTTTCTTTGGACTTTTGGTCCGTTGTACACATTCTGAGGAGTCGCTGAAGTCATTAGTTGACGTAAAATGACAACTAGGTGAGGTAGAAGTGTTTCCCTGCATATCGGTACTGAAATAAACAAACAATTCTTAAATAAATTCATACAGTTTAAACAGTACATGATAATATATTAAACTGTTAATATACTCCTGTTACAACCAAGGCATCTTAAGTACTTTCGAGTATTATAGCCCTTTTAAAACGCTAATCATGTTGGCAAAATTGAACAGATTGAAAGAACCAGAAGTTATTGGTAAAACTAGCTTTGCATAAAGCACAAAATTGAATTTCACTGAGTTGAATACCCTGAATTATCATAGTAGTTAGAGCTTGCACTTAAACTACATTTGGCGTTTACTACAAGGAACAGCTAAATTTTACTATATACTACATTTTAAGAAAATTAAAAAGGAAAATTAATTCTGAAGAAAAAGCTCTCCTTTGATTTAAAACTTACACAGTCTATAAATTTTTGATACGTTCAAATTTAAATAAGACAATCTTGGCTCACCTCATTACATATTGTGAGAGTTCTGACCACTTACAAGAATGATGTGCTGCAGATTTCTTTTCTCGTTATGATTAGGATTCTGTAGAAGTAAATTTTCTGGACAGATTATGAAATTCTGTTCGACTACGATATAACCGAAGTCCAGTGGTTTGTGACATCATCTACCTGATTTTCGTATTTACGTCATTTATAATTCCTCTTTTGTTTTGTTTAACGTTCTTATTCTGTTTATATTTTAAGTTTTCTTTACTTTCATTTTGTGTTATGTTTTCTTATGCTGAATACTTCGATCTAAAGCAAATGCCTAGCCATTTTAACTCATAAATCTGGGTCAATGTTTTAAGACCAAACAGCAAGATTTTGATTTTATTCCTAATTGTTTCTTTGTACCCTAGAAATGGCCCACGGGCGTACTAATACTTTGTAAATGACGTAACTGATGAACAATTTACAAGCAAATGTTGTAAATGTAATAAGTATTAATTAATAAAAATTCTGTACGATTATAAAGGGTCTTTCTGAACAAAGTTACGAATATCTTAAATGTTTTAAAGATGTATTTTGAAAATGTTGTAAACTTTTGCTATTTTGCGGAAGAATATTTAACATCTTCCGAGTATATAAAGCTACGACAGCAAGTAAACTCCACTTCATACTCTGGGGCCATGGGGATCCAGAGCTCTCATAAAAGGGTTACTTGTGTCTTTATTGTTTCATATCTAAGAGATTTTGGTCCCTCATAAACTCAAGAAGATGTCAGTCACGTGTTCCGACAGAGTTAATTTACGATGCGGCTACAGCGGCTGGTGAAAAGAGGGTACATCTATTGAATGAATACTTCTCTAACAATTTCTGTGTCCAATCTCCTCCTTTGCCACCTCCTCAGCTTCAACCGATCTGTTCACATTCACTGTCTTCATTAAGTACATCATCTGATGAGGTAAAATATCTGCTTTCTTCTTTACCTCTAAATCGTTCTCCCGGCTATGATAACATCAGTGCTATTTTTTTACGTAATGCTGCTGAATCATTGACTTACCCTTTTTCTCGTATTCTAAATAGATGTTTTGCCGAAGGTGTATTTCCTTCTTCTTGGAAACAGGCTAATATTATACCCATTCTGAAATCTGGAGATAAGACCCATGTCTCTTCATACAGACCCATTTCTCTTTTATCTATTTTATCTGTGGTGTGTGAAAGAATCATCAAAGATAGACTTTATAATTTTGTCTCACCCTATCTAGACTCTGCTCAACATGGCTTTCTTCCTGGTAGTTCCACTCTTACAAACCTGTCCTTGTTACTCTCTGATGCTACCCAATGCCTGTCCAATAACACCCAACTTGATGTCATCTATCTAGATCTTAGTAAGGCTTTCGATAGAATTGATTGTAATCTTCTTCTTTATAAATTAAGTCACCGATTCAATATCCATGGTAACTTCCTTTCATTATTGCGAGACTATCTCACTGGCCGCGAACAACGTGTTGTTCTTTCTGGATCATCTTCTAATTTTGTTCCCGTTCTCTCTGGTGTACCTCAAGGTAGTGTTTTGGGTCCCCTCCATTTCCTTCTATATATGGACGATCTCCCATCTTATCTCTCGTCATCTGAAACCAAAATTCTTCTTTTTGCTGACGACTGTAAATTATTTCGAGAAATCAGATCATTACAGGATGTTGCTGATCTCCAAACTTCCATCTCTGATCTCTTGGACTGGTGTGATGCGTAGAACTTGAAAATAAATCCCTCAAAATCTTCTTTTCTTACTATTTCATTAAAGAGGAATCAAATCCCATCTGCCTATATCATTGATGATAATCCTATTGCTAAAGTTTCTTCTCAAAAGGACCTTGGAGTGGTATTTGACGAAAAACTTCTATTTGCTGATCACGTGACTTCTGTAACTAACAGTTCTATGCGCTTACTTGGTCTTCTCTATAGATTTACAGAAATTAAGGACCTTCATTCATTGAGTATGTTCTACAAAACCTTCATCTCCCCTAAAATTGAATATTGCTCCCCAATTTGGAACATGGCTAGTATTTCTAATCTATCTCATATTGATTCTGTTCTGAACTTTTTTCTTGCTATAGTCAAAAGGAGAATACCATCAGTACGTAGCTTAAGCAAACCAGAGTTGTTATCCGTTCTTGGTCTCCACGTTCCCTCTTCTCGTCGCAAGCTGGCAGATTTGATGTATCTGTACAAGATACTTAACGGTAATCTTAGAACTGGAGAGTTGATATCTAAATTTTACTTCCGTGTTCCGTTGCGAATAACCAGATATAATAACCTCCTTCATTGTGCCACGCCTAGGCTAAATATACTGCAGCGCTCCTTATTCCATAGACTAGTAATTATGTACAATAACCTTGATTCAAATATTGATATTTTCGGATCTGAAAACACTTTCCATCGAACGCTAAATACAAATATGTGAGTTATTCCTCTTGTGTAGTATAATCGTTATGTTTTTTATATCAATTGCTGTGTTATGTGTTGTTTAAAATTTAATTTCATGTTATTTAGTTTGTAGTAAAGTTATTTAGTTTGTAGTGAAGTTATCTAGTTTGTTGCATTGTTATTTTGTTTCTGTCTAAAATGGCAACTCAAGCTGTATCTGAAACTTAATGATAAATAAATAAATAAATATCTCCTCATTCTATCAGTAACAAATACACTATATATTATCTCTCTCCGATGCTAGTCCGGAAAGATATATAGATCTATATACACCCTCCCTTCCAAAAGAAACCGAACGTTTTAAAAAAACAAAAAAAAACAATGTACATTTTGGAACAAATCATTTTTATTAATCAATGTATTCCCCTTCTGCATCGATACACATATTTGCACGCTCCAACAAGTTGTCAAACGACTTCTCCATGTCCTTTATTGGAATGGTCTTTAGGACGGCGGTCGTCGCCTTCTCAATGGCTTCAATCGATGCGTGCCACTTTCCTTTCATCGCCAAATGCAGTTTCGGGAACAGATAGAAATCGCACGGAGCGAGATCTGGTGAATAGGGCGGATGATGCAAACGAATAATGTGATTTTTGACCAAAAATTCAGTTACAAGTCGCGAACGATGTGATGGTGCATTATCGTCCAAAAGAGTCCAACTGCCGATTTCTCGATATTCGGGCCGAATACGACGAATTCTTGCCAGCAAACGCTTCATGACGCCCAAGTAAAATTCTCCAGTGACTGTCTGGCCGGGCTGAACAAATTCTTTGTGGATAATTCCTTTTGAATCGTAAAAACAAATCAACATCACCTTAACTTTTGACTTCACCAAGCGACTTTTTTTGGGTGGTCCTTCATCCGGCGCTCTCCATTCAGCACTTTGCCGCTTTGTTTCGGGCTCATATTCAAAACACCACGTCTCGTCACCAGTTACAATCGATTTCAAGAAGTTTCGATCCTGCCGAGCACTTTTAACAATGTCTTTGCAATGCGCAATTCGATCAACTTTTTGGTCTTCGGTGAGTTTGTGTGGTACAAACCGCGAATTAACCTTCTTAAGGTCCAAAACTTCGGTCAAAATGCGGTATGCGGTTGTTTGAGGAATGCCTAATTCCATTTCAATAACTTTCACCGACGCTTTTTTGTTATGTTTGATGAATTCACGCACTTTTTCGATGTTTTCTTCCGATAATCCGGTTCTGGGACGGCCTGATCTTTCGTCATCATCCAGCGTCTCTCTACCCGATTTGAATCGCCTGAACCACTCGTAAACTTGCGTACGGGATAGACACTCATCACCATATGCATTTTGTAGCATTTGGTGCGTTTCAGTAAAAGGTTTACCCAGTTTAACACAAAACTCAATTGCAGCTCGTTGTTTGAAACTCATTTTCCGACCGATGTACACAACACACTGACAGTTGAAACGCAATAACTTTGTTGCCGTGCATCCGAATGTCATGACATTTATACCAGTTGTCAATGAGGGACTACGCCATCTACCGGTAAAATATTACAACAGATGGCACTAGTGGTACTATTTGTTTTCAACAGTTCGGTTTCTTTCGGAATGGAGGGTGTATATATATATATACACACACGATAAGTCTCTCCGATGCCAGCCTGGTACGGGCCTTCACGCAGTAGGATGCTTGAGAGTCTAAACTCACTTACAAGTAGTAGATATAGAATCTCTTTTACTAATCCAATTCCTTTTCAGTTCCATTTACGCCCACGTTATTTATTTCTGAGCTAGCCAGGTTAGATCCGAATTCAGTATATTTCTGCCTAGCGTGTAACGTGTCAGGTTTCATGGCGTATGAGAAACAATATGTTCTGGAATCAATCCAAGAGAGAGAGTCCAAGAAAATGAGCAAGTGTGACAGCAATTCGAGAGTCATGATTGCATCTTTTATATGTTTTGATTACATCATTTTTGTAATCATTATTCCAAAAGAGCTGAGATTTTAGTTTTGATACTTCAAATTAACTAACCTTCTCCTCGATCTACTTAGATCGTATAAACATTACAGATTTTAGACTTCGTGAATCAATTAAAATCAGCTGTTATAAAGAACTATTTTTGATAAAACAGAGAGGATAAAAAGTGTAATGTTTATGCACATAAGTTGTCACATTTCTTTTATATCATGGAGAGAGTAGAAACTGTAATATGACACATTTATTCTTTAATATATTATTTTACAAAATACCGATATAAATTATATGAGTTACGACCAATTAGGATTTTGTCGATGAATTTCCACAATTAGCGTACCTTCCATTTATTTTAATTTAAATAGTTTGCAAATGCGTGTGTTCTATACATACAAGAAAACTGTCTCTAAATTTTAAAATTCAAGCTTTGAAACTAAGGCGAGTTGTATACGTGACATTTTATTACTACGTAAGATTATTAACTCTGAGTAGCGTCTGCCAATTAATTATCTACCTAAAACGGTCAAGCCACAAACACACTTTTATTTTCATCCTTCAGAATTGATGTACATTCAATAAGATTCACGCTTAGTAACGGCACATCACATGTATTATAGTGTCTGTGTCACTGCAGACGAGTTAGGTATACATACACCATACCACTGTTCGTTGGCGGCTCCGTGCGATCGGTAAGGTGAAAGTTGGACTCATGGGTACCACATGGTTGACACCGGCCAACAAGGATCACCGTCTGGTGGTGTGCAGTTCTCTGAGTGTAAGAAATAAGAGTGAAGGTTTCCTGCATCGGATTGTCAGTTCAGATGAAAAATGGACCTTATATGACAATCGTAAACAACCAGGACAATGGTTGAATCGTGATCAACGTCCAGGACGGTGCCCTAAACCACCTCTCCACCCACGGAACGTGTTGTTGCTGGTATGGTGAGAGTAATCCACCATGTCTTTCTCAGGACAAGTGAAACCATCACTGCAGACCATTAGTGCTAAACTCCATGAAATGCACCGCAAACTTGTCCGCAAGCAACGGTCAACAGACATGGTGTCCTCATATTGGATGACAATGCCCGCCCACACGTCGCGCAAAGAACGGTGCAGGTTCTCCATGAGTTGCAGTATGAAACCCTTCCTCACCCGACATATTTGCCCGGTCTCTCTCCCACTGACTACCACCTCTTCTGGCATCTCGATCACTTCTTGACAGGGAAGATCTTCCTTGATAATCGGACGGTGAAACATGCAGCTGAGGATTTCTTCACATCGCAGACTCCAGACTTCTTTCGCCACAAAATCCAATCGTAGGCTGATCGATGGCAACAGTGTGTGGATGCAGACGGCGACTACTTTGATTAACCAGGTAATGTAGTTTTCATTTTTTCTGCCTTTGGCCATGACGTACCTTGGGCGGACATTTCCTTTGAAGTAACCAAATAGTTATTCAAGGATGTGTAACTCTGACATTACAGACATTACCTCTGGTACCCCAACATGGCGTAAATCTTCCCGCGGCCTGAAAAAGTTTTAGTTAAAAAATCGCAATTATTATTTTGTTGGATGGCAATACTGGACGTCGTTTAACCAGCTGCAGCCAGTTACATACAAAATGTAGTGAGAACACCTAATTTGAGATGCTTTTTTCGATGCTCTATTCCATCGTGCTCTGTTTTGTCGTAGCGCTAGTTTGTCGTGCGTTATTGTATCTGGGCTGCTCTCCTGTGTGCCATTCTCATTATGTCCACGCTGTTTTGTTGTAAATATAACTACAACAATTACCTTGCACTGAATTTGCTTGCTCCATTTTAGTCGTCGCTCTTTAGAATCTACCTCTGTGAAGGAACAAACGCTATTTTCATAGGCTCTGTTTCTGAAGGTGCTGTTGTGTTCCTGGCTGTGCTTAGAGCCCCGCGCTGTTATAACATGCTGTCTTAATCGGCATTAGCAGCTATTTATTTTCTTATGATAACATGTGTTACATTCGTACGTAAGGCCTAGATGGGAACTTGTTCGTTTACACAACACAATCGATTATTCTCATTTAGATTTAAGCTCTTTCCTTAAACCACTGACAACTATAGGGTTATCCAAACATATACATCAACCGCAACACCACACAAGACTTCTAATAGACATACGTTAGACATTTGCAACCTGAAATATCGAGAAAAATACTTATCCGTTTTGTCAATAAGTGTTTCCTTTTTGATGTGTTAAGACTAATGAACCACCTTCTGGTCATTACATTAGCAACATTTTTTTATCTTCAACACGTTGTGCGGCCGTATGAACCCATACCTTTGAAAACCTATAGCAGTTTCAAAACCTAGACATGACTACTGGCTCACACCTTCATGAAACATGAACTCTGCTCGCTCAAAAGTATATCAAATAGTCTCGTCGATTCACACCTTTTCACTGCCATTAGGTGCAGTGCACAAGTACGACTACTGGGCTGACGCATAATTTCGTTTCTTTTCGGCCTGGTAACAAACAGTACTGTGTCAAAGAGTTCGTTTATCGTTGTGTCATTTGTCGCTTGATGTGTTAGTGAATGCGCCTTTAGCAGATTTGAAGAAAGTTATTTGTGGGCTACAAAGAAAAAGTGGAGTGTCAAGTGGAAAAAAACTAGCATTTCCAATATATTGTTTTCAGTGCAACCAAGGAGCTAAAGCAACGGTGATGTCGTGTATAGAGAGAATGCCATCGGGGAAAGCTGAGGAAGAAAATACTCGTTACTCGTTTCCAAGAAGGTCACTTTGACGTGATTTTGTACGTACCATCTGATCTTGAAGACCATTTAAACTCTTTAATCCGTGATGATCTACGTCAATCAACTCGAGAATTAGCGAACTCGAGGTGGCCGAAAAGGTAACTCGCTTGCTTTCTGTGCGTGTGGTCCCGGGTTCAATTCCCGTTGGGGTCTACTGAACAGTGGTTCGGAAACCACTTTGCCAAAACCTGTAGGTCCCGTCCTTAGAAGCTCTCAGCTCGTTTAGTACGTTAATAACAATCCCTCACTCGAGAATTAACAGATGTGATGAACCGTGACCAATCAACCATCGTGTGACACTTACATTGCATGGGCAAGGTTAAAAATGAATGTAAAGGATAGCGCACGTTTTGAGTGAAAACAACAGAAATCAGAAGACTGTATAAGTGATGTTGCACTGTGACAATGCCCGCCTGCAATTAACATGACAAAAGGACTTAACCAAGAGCTTGATTGCAAGATTACTCCACATCTCTCCTATTCCCCAGATCTTACTCGCTCAGATTTCCAATTTTTCCGCTCTTTATCCAATGATTTTCGAGGAATTTCCTTTGATAACTATATCACTCTTCAAACTTGGCATGACGACTTCTTTAACTCTAAACCACAAGAGACCTTCAGGAGGGAATCGAAAAACCACCGATGACCGAAGTCGTGAGCAAAGAATTATTATTATTATTTATTTATTTTCTGTTCAGTCAAATGAGTGCCAAATAAAACTGTTACCAGTAAGAAAAAAAATACTACTACATCATGCGTTAACCTAATAGAAATAAATACTTAAAAACTAAAAGAAAATTTTTACCTGTCTTCTTTGCCTGAACTTTCCCAGAAATCATCGTCCTGATATAGGACCACCCCGAAGTTTCTCATATCCTCCAAATTTATATTATCTTGTGCTTCATTACGCCTTGTAACAATCTCAGGTAATGTCCTGACATCACTACTTGTATCTTTATTATTAGTGTCCGACGTTGGAACTAACTGGACAGAGTCTTGCTCACAGTTTTGCTGTAAACCACAATTATTATCACAATCAAGATTGAATTCATTGTCGATCTGCTTACGCGTACAGGACTGATATTCTTGCTTCACTATCAGCTGAGGAGAAAACTCTTCTAACCTTAACCACTCTGGAACATGATCGAACTGGGCATTAGATGATTTATCATTACTGCTATCCAACATATCTGAAGGTGAATTTTCCTGTTTCATGAGCGGTACCAAATTCACATTAAATTTTCTCTCAAACGGGTAAGGTAACTGACTATCAAAATCTACGCCATCCATTATGAATGAAGCAGAGCTTTCTCCTTCTGTCGGCATTATGCTATCCATATTTCCTCTTATACACAATGTTGTACTATAACATTATTTCTTCTCACTCATTTCTTCTATATTCATATTAGGAATTCATTAACTTTAACGCCATATTGCCTGAAAAGAAATAATGGAACATTAAACATTAAATAAACAATGAAAATATTCCACATATTGTGCATCTAATTGATGTATCTATTTCCAACGACTAGTTTGTGATAAAAGGAATTGTATCACCTTATATACTGCAGAAGGTCCTGTTAACAGTTTCGAAAGCAATATCCATTATTTAGACATTGCAAATGTAAGCAACTCAATCACATAGTCTTCGCTGTCTCCAAGTACCTCAACCAAAATATTGACGTTTTCTTTTGTAACAACACTTGTATTTCTTAAGTCACGAATAATTTGGATGGAGGTTCATTATTTCTGCGGTTTTTTTTTTAATTTAATTTAATTTAAACTCACCTTTTAAAACTTATGGAGCAGACTTCTTTTCCACTAAGTTTTCCACTTCGAAACGTCTTCAGATCTCGATAACAAAAAATTGTTTTCATGAGTATTATATATGTTAGCCAACTGTCCTGTTTATTGTGTAAAAATCTAAGAAGATATATAAAAAAATTAATAAATAGTATAAAAACTCATATGTGTAGTTTATGTTTACTCCCAAACACACGAAAACTGTATAACGGTTTAGTAAATGTTGCCAAAAGGTGAGGAAAACAATGTTGTATTGAAATATTACTAAATGAGTTGCTGAACCTGCGGAATGGAACTGCATAAAATGCGGAATATACATTCGCTGAATCTGTAATGTGTAATTATAACCTAAAAGTTGGAAGTTCTATGCATGGAGGAATATAATGTTATTGTTTGCGTATTCTAAGTATTTCATCAATGAAAAAGGACTAAGATTTGTCTGAAAATCCTCTATGCATATTTAGGTCATTCCATTGTAAGTGGTCCAGCACTAGCCGCTGGACTAACCTCATTTTTTTTAATGTTTGGTGTGCAAGTACTAATGCAACTAATGGTAGCTCTAAACCATAAATGTTTATTTCCCTATTTCACTTTTTTCGGCTATGGCGGCCATATTTGTGTCAAGGTGCACACCAAATTCTCAGTATGCAGGCATATGTGGAAACCTCAGTTTCTCAGCTCAGCTTCTTGGATTAAAAACTATTGGACATACTACAGGCTAGTTCTAAGAGGTAACGTGACTCTACTATTATCCCATATTTTTACTACTGTGGGATCCAAAATGCTGTTGGACGATGGACAAAATAACATTTTCGAGATCACTTTCTATATAGAAGGGATTTTTTCACTGGCTAGAAAATGTTTGGGGGCACATAGATTACTGTAGTCAATGCCTACAAAAATTTTAAACCTGAGATTTATTTCCTTTCTATACTATGGAGGCCTAACATGATTTTTTAATATTATACCAAAGTTTTAAGTTGAAATCTGGTGGGTGACCAAGTAGGAATCTGAAATTTCCACATATACTAGTTCTGTAAAGTAGTGTTATGCTAAAGAAATGTGGACTCTGAGATTCCACTATTATAAGAGTTACAGCAACTTTATATCTGGGAAATACCTCGTTTTATTCCAATACTCTGAGAACTGGTAAAAGTTTAGTGTATAAAATATTAGAAATGTAAAATGCTTCTCGTAAAGTAAAAAAGTAAAAAATATGTGTACAAGAGTAATAAAAAGAATAACTCTGCTTCTAATTATGGTAGAACGTTCATCTCGGGTTTGTTTTGAAGCTACGAAAATGTAGTTCGGATAAAAGAAAAATACTATTACAGAAAAATATTGCATTTTCATTTCAAAGTCACACAATGTAAACTTTAACCTAGACTATCTAAGAGTGTATCTTCAATTTTTTAGGAACAAAGTATATTATCCAGTTAAACGCAATCCATCTTTGGTGCAAGTTTCATTTCGTGATGAATTTCGAAACAGGAGTTAAAAAACATTCCGTATGCACTTGAACCCTTCTTGCACTAAACATGCTTAGTGGCAAATTCAGACATATCACTCGCCTTGTAGTTCCCATGTTGCTGTAGCTATTGTGTGGTAAACTAGTAGTATATGGGGTTGGTATATATTCCTTCTTTCATTCTATTCTTCTTGATCGGTGATGCTCCAACTTAAGCTGTCATTCAATAACTGCAAAGTTGATCCTGTCCTGTATGTTGCCACTTCTGAGTCACATTCCTAATCAATTATGGCCCTTCCTCAGATACAAAGAATCCCCTTTAATTTGTTTCCTACCAACTAACTCTGTGATTTACGGAACTCACAAGTTCATCGCCGCAGTGACAAGCGTTTTCCATTGGATTCTCCTAATGCCACTGTGTCCTTTTATATCAAATATGTTGTAGCACTGTGCCTTAATGTATTTCGTATGCATTGTGTCAGAGCTGATTTTCAAGCCTGCTTGCTTTGCTTGCGATTAGGGTGAAAAACACCATGTGTTTCAATTGGCTACTCCCCCTAATCGCAAACAAAGAAAGCAACAAAAGTGGGCTTGAAAATGAGCCTTAACAAACACTTCTCAAATATCCTACTCACCAGCGTTGCCACCTATTTTGTTCAATAAAATTGAGAAAGCCTCTGTATCGGGGATCAAGACGTAGGGGGTATTTCCACGGGAATAATTTAGCATTTGTAAGCTTATTATTATTATTAATTTTAATCTACGACTATCCTAAATTTCTTTTGAAGTTAAAAACTACTACTGATTTAGTTAAAATAAATTGTACTTTTCTTATTATTAACCAAAGGTTTTCTTTACTCGCAATTCTTAAAATTCACCTGCACCCCGTCAATAAAAAGGTGACCTTGAGAACATTTTATTATTTAAGCCATAAAAGATTATTTTCCCTACATTTCTTGAAAAGATAAAAAGTTAATTTTAAATTCACCATGTAATTTTAAATAACTAACTTACCCGAAAGGTCTCCCATATAGACTTCGCTTAAACCAATCGTATTTATTCAAAGTAACAAACAGTTACACTGAGTAACTGACAGACAGGCACACAGTGCGGGCGATTACAAAAAAGCTGGCCAAAAGTAAAAAAAAAAAACTCAAGTAAATGATCTCAAAATCTGTACTCGGGGGGTTTTTGGGGTCGGATTACGAATCTGAAATCAGAGTTGCAAAATGTAATCCCTTAACAATATTTTAACATTTTAATGTATACTTAACTGTTAATTTTTTAAAATGAAATATTACCTTTTTCTTAATAAATGATTCCTGACTCAAATTTAGAGTGTATGTAAAGTGCGTAATAATTAATAAATATATTTGCAAATGTTTTGTTATATATTAACGGAATTATTATTAAAAAAAATTAATACTAATATTACCCATTTTACAGTGATATTAATAAAGCAAAATCATTTATTAATTTATTAATTTAATAATTATTAGTAATTTATTCATTTGTTAATAATTTTCAACATAGAAATATGTTTCTTTTAAACGTTGAAAATAACAAGGTAAATCTCAGAAAAATGAAGGAAAAAAACTTACAGCTTATAGTTTCGTATTAAATTACACACATATACACATATCTAAAAGTCACTTCGATATTTTGTGCATAACGTTGCACGTTTTCAAGTATAGAGGAAGAGAGCGAAGTGCACGCGTTCACAAAGCACAAGATTGAAGAGACAGTGGCGACATGTATCGGACAATGCATCAAAACAGGAGAACAACTGAATGCTATAGAGGGTAGATTTCCGGAACTTGAAATAATAATAACTGTATAGCGTGTAAGTACAGGGTGGGATCGTGGAAGGAAATGTGTTGAAAATGCAGAGGAAAAGGGAAGTTTAAGAGTCAATGAAGGTTAAGGCCAGGATATATTTTCGCGGTTAAACCATGAATAAAGGCATTCTCCCACAGACGGCGTGTTGAGATGCTGGTCGTAGGGGGTAACATCATATGGATTACGGCAACCAGGAAAGATAGATCAAAACTGGAATTGTGGGACTCGGTGTGCAAAGAAACTGGGGCATCCGGTTTGCTGATAGTACAGAAGTGACGACGGTTATTAATACGAATCTTGAGAGCACAACTTGTTTCCCCCACATAAAAGGCATCACAGAATTTGCAGGTTAGGATGTATATAACATTAGGAACTTGGGATTGAGGTTGTACCGGCCATTAGCAGTATTGATAGTGATTGTGGGAGAAATGATGAAAATGGAGCAGGTCTTGCATCTGGGTCTCATGCATGCCTGAGCGCCCGTCTGGGGTGGTGGCGAGAAAGGATTCGTACTGACTAAGGTGTTTCTAAGATTAGGTGGATGCTGAAAAACATCTCGATTTGGTGAGGAATACTGATCTTGTGTCTGGGTCACACTGGAGAATATGGAAGTGAGAGTGTAGGATTTGTTTGACCTTGGTTAGTTTAGGATGGAACTGGGTGATTAGAACCGGTGGGTTAGGGGTTTGAGTGGGTTGAATGTGTTCACGGCGAATCTGTTTGTTTACATGGTTAGATGGGTAGCCACGGTTGACTAGAGCTTCCTGGAGGCGTTGGTTGTAAGTTTCAGTAGCAGAGCTGCTGGAATTCAGGCGTTGTCCTCTGAGTGCAAGGAAGAAAGGAATCGCTTTCTTGGTGTGGCAAGGGTGGGAACTTGAGTAGTTTAAATACTGCATGTGGTTGGAAGGTTTTATATGAACGGAAGTATTGAGGGTGTTGTTTTCGAAAGTGATGTCCACTTCAAGGAATGTGACTCTTCTGTTAGAGATGGACCAAGTGAACTGGACAACACAGAATTGGTTCAGCTGTTCTAGGAATGTCTTGAGACTGGTTTCACCATGACTCTATAACATCAGAATATCATCCAAGAACCTAATCCAGAGTAGTGGGGCCACGGGCTGAGTTTGTAGGACATCAGGTTCGAGCTTGCCCATAAACAAATTAGCATATGAAAGTGCAATTCTCGTACCCATAGCTGTGCCTCGGATCTGAAGGTAGTGTTTGTCGTCATAGGTGAAGTTGTTACATGTTAGAACTAGGTTGGCCAGGTTAAGAAGAAAAGCTGTGGTTGGAATACGAGGTTTGGGTCTCTGGTTAAGGAAGAATTCCAAAGCTGCTAAGCCATGGGCATGAGGAATATTCGTATACAAGTAACATCTATGGTACAAAGCAGTACGTCAGAAGGAAGAGTCGGTAATTTACGGATGATTTCTAACAGGTGGTAGGTGTCACAATATCGCTAGTACTGTACTTATTAGTGTTTAAATGTGTATGTTCGCCTATGGAACCTGAGCTGTAAGTATATTCCTTTCTTCTTATCATAAATTTACCTTAAATTGCCTTTCCGGCTTTCCTTTGCGTCAGTATATATATATATATGTATATACACACACATATAGATATATACACACATATATATATATATATATATATATATATGTATATATATATATATATATACTCCCCTTTTCCTCTGCATTTTCAGCACATTTCGACCCACGATCCCACCTTGTACTTACACGCTATACAGTTATTATTATTTCAAGTTCCGGATATCTACGCGCTACAGCAGTCAGTTGTTCTCCAGTTTTGATATTTTGTCCGCTACGTGTCGCCACTGTCTCTTCAAACTTGTACTTTGTGAACGCGTGAACTTCGCTGTCTTCCTCTCTACTTGAAAAACTGTGAATACACGAAATATAGTGACTTTTTTTGTGTGTACATGTGAATGTGTGTGATCTAGTACGTTAGTAAGCTATATATATATCAGGCGTGCACACACATACACACTTAGCCCGTGTCTTCCGATCTCTCTTCTTTTAAGGTTAGATTTGTGAAAAACAACATTGCACAAAGTTTCTATCTTTCGCTTTTCATTAGTCGTTTATTCTAATAATATAACTTTAATTTAAAAAAAAAAATTAATAAGAACAAGGGGCAACTTGGGGCAGCTATTTTATATAAATATTCAAGAAAATGTATTGAACTATAACTTAAAATAAGTCTAACAGCGGAACAAAATGGAACAACATAACTTTTTTTAAAATATCATATCGTATTTTAAAGATTTCAATATAAAAATCAATAACAATTATTGTTTCACTAATAATTTATATTTTATAAATTATTATATCATAAATTACTTTTATATTCTACGTACCTTCAGACGTTGATTCCATTTTTTGATTATGATCTGCTTCAACCTAAAGATTTTATACAACTTTCAACACGTGAGTCGTTTATTGACTCAGTAACTTAAGCGATGCCAATGGAACAAAGGTGACTTTGCGACTACTATTCTGGGACGATAAAAGGAAATAAACACTTTCATAAGTAATTTCTGACCATTACAGATGTACTGTAGCCAACCCAACATGAAAAAATCCCTAACTTTATTTTTGGACTGTTGGCCAGCTTTTTTGGAATCGTCCGCACTCTGAGGCACAGGGAAGTAAAGATCAAAAATTAAATGTTTTCCGTTAACTCAAAACGTGGATGCCATAAGTTGAATCTTCTGTGCTATAAAGTGAAAAGCATGCGTCGCTTGCTAAGAATTGCTTTAAAATTAGAAAACAAAATCAAATTTGTAAGGCTCACAGAAAAAATAAGTGTAGTTTCATGTCTATACTATTGTACATATCAAATAATAAAATATTCTCTATGCTTCAACTTCAACTCTGAAAGGTGAAAATCGGAACAATCTGCGTCTCGACAAACATTTCATCGGGACGGGTGGCATACCTGCTACTCATAGAAGTATATGTCATCAGTTTACCACACAATAGCTACAGCTACACGGGAACTACACGGCGAGTGAGAGACATTCAGGTATGTCTGAACTTGCCACTACGCATGTTTAGCACAAGATGGGTTTAAGTGCATACGTATTTGATTTTTTTCTCCAGTTACCAAAGTCATCCCAAAATGAAACTTGCATTACGATAGATTGTATTTAAGGTTAATGTAAAGCAACGATCTCCAACAAAAGATGGTAGCAATGTCTAATGTATTTTTATCGTTGTCCGAAATTTCAATGCTGCTCCTACAAATTCACGCCTAGAGAGTTCTAATTTTCAGGGAAGAAAGTTCATAACCAATTCAAGAGTTCGATCAACACCGATTTTTAATATTCTTTTTTGTTCACTGTTATAGGTTTCGATATTCACAACAATAATCAAGCGATTTCAACAATGAAGAGAAACGAAAACAAAAAATCGGCATTGGTCGAACTCTTGAATTGGTTATGAACTTTCTTCCCTGAAAGTTTGAACTCTCTAGGTTTGAATTTATAGGAGTAGCATTAAAATTTCGTGCAACGATAACAATACATTAGACATATACGGAGATAGTGCTGCCATCTTTTGTTGGATATCGTTACTTTACATTAACCTTAACTATATAACATACTTTATTCCTAAAAAAAAGATTCAAGATACGTTTTCTTAGATACTCAAGGTCAAAGTTTACATTATGTGACACTGAAATGAAAAATGCACATTTCTGTAATAGTATTTTTATCAGAACTACGTTTCCCTAGCTTCAAACCAAGCCTTCCTTTCTATCACAATTAAAAGCCAAGTTATGATTCATTTTACCTTATACGCCTACTTTTTACGTTTTTCTCGTGTTGACAAAACTAGTGTATTAAGGCTGTAGATCACCCCCGCCATCTTGGTACGCACTTTCCATTGATTAACATGGGAATTGTTTTACTCGTCTTATACTTTTCAGGAGTATAGTTTTAACTTCTGTTTTCGCCCAGTTTATCGTCATGTTCTCTTTTACTCATGCTACTTTATAGAAATGGAATATTTTACACAGGAACAGTATAATTAACCGTTAACATATTGTGATTTATATAGCAAATACATTATACTTATATATTTGGAGAAACTTCAGAAACCAAAACTATAGAAGAGTCAAAATAACCACCAAGACAAATTTTGTGAAAGCAGAACTTAAATATTCTACATCCGAGAGGCATAAAATGAGTAAAACAATTCCCTTGTAAATCAATGGAAGGTGCGTACCAAGATGGCGGGGGTGATCTACAGCGTTAATACCGTGTATCACTGAGAACTAATATTTTACATATGTGCATTACTGCATGTCATTTACCATCCTACGAATTTTCGTGGAAATCTGAGATGGTCGGGTTGAAAAGTTCCTTTTCTTGTGATGATTTGGTGTGGAATTGCCCAAGAGGGTTCGAGTAATGATTTGAAAGGTCTTGATAAAAAAAAGGAAAAAAAAATGGAGCAACTCCGGGATCGATATATTGCTCCTGTTCAAAGTGACATGAGGTTCAAGTTCGAATTTTTTTTTTTTTTTTCTTCTTTATTTTACTTTGCCCAGGTTGCAAGATTCGAACAGAAGCGTACGAGTTGGTCAAAGGTGGGTACTTTTAGTTAAATAAGTTAACTTTCCAAAATATCTGAATGCTCGTTTCCGCATTTTCTCATATTGTCATTCGTTCTTAAAATCCCGAAGATGGGAAGAGACTTTACGCACGAGATAATATATGATATTTCTCATGGCGACCCTAAAATCATGTGGGATCTACGAAAAACGGTAGCATATAGAACAACTTTGCTAGAAAAGTGTTTTGATACCTTGTACGCTTCTGTTCAACTTGTGCAGCAAGCCAAAAATCTACTTAAAATTGTTATTTTCGAATTCTGAACCCCCCCGACATTTTGAATAGGGGCAACATATCGATCCCGCAACTGGTCCAAAAATTTTCATTCAACAAGACCTTGAAAACGAGATATTACTCAACAGATCTTACAATTTAAATATTTTAGTTGACCCCACCTACCCCCTGGGAGGGGTTGTCAGCCTTTCAAAATAATGGAAATCGTGTATCAGCATTTTCTCATATTTTCATTTGTTCTGGAGAAAAGAAGGTGGAAACAAACTTGATGGACACCCTGTATTTATTCGCAATTTCCATTCCTCAGGTTTTCGTATTACATACTTTCTCTCACGTTCTGTCAACATTTATTAAACCGTTAAATACATAGTTTCCGTGTGTTTGGAAGAAAGCATAAACTACACGTACGAGTTTCGATGCTATCTTATTTATCGTCTTACATTTTCACACTTCTCCTTGCACATAACAATGAAGAACACAATTATTTTAAAATACATATACAATATTACACATTAAAACAAATTTTAGTCACCGACGCCTGAAGACGCTTCTAGGCTCCAAACTGAAAAGCTCAGCGGATTGTATTAACGAAAAACGAACTGGTAAGTAAGTTTTAAAAGGTAAGTTTAAATTAGAAATAACAATAAGTTTAATTACACACATACACGACACATATATGTCTTATCTCACCAAGCCGAAATTAGTTTTTCAGTATCTTCCCAATCTTAGATAAATCTTAGTCCACACTAACCCTTCGTCCCATTTGCCTTCAGTTCCCGCCCACAAATGTAACAGCGCTAGATGTAAAAGCTGTCTCATCCTTATTACGACTCCATCTGTCTCTTTAGCACAGCCGATGGTAACTTCACTCTACATCCCAAAGGAACCTGTCAAACGTCATATGTATCCTAACCTGCACACTCTGCCCGGCATTCTATGTAGGGAAAACAAGTGGCCCTTTGAATCTCCATGTGAATAATCACCGCCACTTTTCCGTCACCAACAGACCCGATTCGCCAGTGTCAACACACACGCAATTGCACAACATTGACTTCGATGACATTTTCCATACAGCTTTAATCCATACCCTATCCCCCTCCACGAACACATTCACACGTCGTCTCTAGGAAGGAGCTTTCATTCAGAGCTTGAAAGCTAAACTAAAACCTGGCCTAAACCTGCAGTAACTTTTATTCTTTCTTCTCTCCACGTCTACATCCACACTTCCCCTTCGCCTCTGCTTTTTCTTTGGCGTTTTCTATATCGATTCCCACTTTTTGTCATTAACTCGGCAACCCTTTTCATTGCGTTTCCTACTATACTATATCCCACATTTTTATCACCAAGCCGCCGCTGCTCAGTGATAGAGCGTTGGCGTAGCATTCGGGAGGTCGTGGGTTCGATGCCAGCGGCCGACAATCCCGTCTGAGGTTTTTCCAGGGTTCTTCCTCAATCACCAGACAAATGTCGGGATGGCACCTTCAACATAGGCCATGGCCGACACCTTCCCGAATTCTTTCCCCTCACCTATATCGGCCTGAGCCTTACATGCCTAAAGGCCATAAATAAAAGTAAAATTTCCACTTTCTACCGGGTGCGTTTTCTATACTAAATCCCACTTTTTCGGGCTGCAAGTTCTCACCTGTAACAACTTCACTTTCGAAAACAAACATTACCTTCAAATCTGAGTCATAGCCATGGGTACAAGAATAGCCGCTTCCTACGCCAACCTGTTCTTGGGCAAGCTTGAACCCTATTTCCTACAACTAATCTACTTTAGATACGTTTTTTGGATGATGATGTGATCTCATGGTGAGGCAAGCCTCAAAACGTTTCTGGAACAGCTGAACCAGTTCCGCGTTGTCCAGTTCACTTGGTTCATCTCAAACACAAAATCACATCACTTTAGTAAACAACACCCTCACCACTTCCGTTCATAAAAAAACAACCACAAATAATACTTGCATTATTCAAATTCCCATCCTTACCACACCAAAAAAGTTATTCCCTTCTCACTTGCACTCAGAGGACAACGCCTGAATTCCACCATCTCCGCAACCCAAACCTACAACAGACGCCTCCAGGAGACTCTAGTCAACCGAGGCTTCCCACTTAAACTTGTAACCCAAACAGATTCGACTGGTAGTCACATACAGTCAACATACTCATAGTCCCAACACCAACCCGAATCCTCCGGCCTTAATCACGCAATTTCGTCCAAAACTTACCAAGATCAAACCAATTCAGCATTCTCACTTCTAGTCCGCTGTCACATGTACAAAAAGGGACTTCCGTGGGCTCCATAATAAAAGTGTGATAGTGATCTCAATCCCTTTATTTGGTCTTGAAGAATTACAATTTCGATGTTGGCACTCTCGGAAATAATGCGTTTGAGTGCTGCACGCGAAAAACAAAATGGCTGCCATCACAAATACTTTTAGGTAGGCTTCGTAGAATTCATTTTCAACTCCGTTTGCGCTAGAGATACGAAATTTGACATAAAGGACCCAAAATGGCCGTCAAATCCATTGTTGTATAAAATACCTAGCCTAAACGGCTGGAAATAGAAAAATGAAATTTGGTATGACGGTACATCATCACTAATAGGTTACGAAATTATTACAAAATGTCTCCAAAGACGCCATCTTAGATCCAAAATGGCGGACTCCAAAAATTCATTTTCAACACCGTTTTAGATAATGATAAAAAATTTAGCAAAGGAAGCATTTAAGTGTCCCAAGTATCCATCAGTCGGGAGTGCAAGTGATTTCAACGCCAAGCCATTTATGACTTCGCCTCGATTTCCAGCTTGCTGACAAGGGTGATGAAGGTAGGACCCGGCAGCCTCGTTGGCTTCTCAGAACGAAGACGCAAAAGTGTGGACATTTACGGCTTTATTTCACCATGGCTCCACCACATCCTAAAAACAAGTCGCCTTCGCGGACAGACAAGAATAAGAATAAGAATTCTTAAAAGACAGAATGAAGAGAAAGTCAATGAAGATAAAAGTAAAAGGCGCATATAGTTAGTGAATCATCCAGTGACAAAGTAGAGAAAATAGTAGTAGAGACACAGACAAGTATCGTACCGAATATCACACGATATCTTGTAATTAAAG
>JAGDQP010015989.1:20942-41463 GCA_022664845.1 Lepisma saccharinum | reverse complement strand
AGAGGACGACGACCCATTCCAACGGAGGTTGTTGGAGAGGTTGCTGTTTCTGCTGTGGTCCACGCAGCACGTGTTCCATATTCAACTACCAGTGCTCGGGCAGTGTCACGGGAATTGGTAATCCCATGGTCAACAGTGAGAAAAGTTCTTAAGGCCATTTTACACTGTTATCCTTGCAAGATTCACACTGTACAGAAACTGAAACCTCAAGATCCGCAGCAACATCTTGGGTCTGCCCTTCGGTTTTCGGCACGGATGGAAATGAATGATATGTTGCCTTGATTTATCAATGAACTGATGAGGAGCATTTTACATTAAAGGGTGCAGTTAACACTCACAACTGTCAGGTATGGGGCTCGGATATCCGCATGTCGTGCAGGAGCAGTCATTACAATCTGCGTGCGTGACTTTGTTGTATGGATTCACAGGAACGTTCATTATTGGTTCGTTTTTCTTTACGGAGATGACACCCCAATGATTTGTCACCTGTACAGTGACATCGGCCCGTTATAGGGACCTTTTAGTGCGACATGCGATTCCTGCGTGACAGGAACGAGACATTTTGCAGACTACTGTGTTCATGCAAGACGGGGCAACACCGCACGTCGGTCACCACGTGAAAGATCTGCTTCGTGAAACCTTCACTGCGGATCGCATCATCTCCCGAGGTTTTCCAGATGCGTGGCCAGCAAGATCCACCGATCTAAATCCGTGTGACTACTGACTGCGGGGATATCTGAAAGCGATTGTCCACCAGGAAAATGTCCAGTCGCTGTCTAATCTCAAGGTAAGCATGTAAGGTGATATTAGCAACAATTCCGCCGAAAATGCTGCGAGCAACGGTTGCGCACACAATTGTCACCTTCCCCCTGGTGGCTGAAATTGGAACTAATAGTTTTTCCAGCGTAGCTCCCTTCCGCATGGTCTCACTAGCATATTTACCGAATTTCAATGGAATGCGTTCATTGCAGCCCGCGCTGAACCGCCGTGAATAGTGGTAATTTCATTGTAACTACCCGATATTATGCGATATTATAGGAATTTCGTATTAACACTAAACATGTTTTTTAATTAGTTTTGTTACTATATATGTCTACATTCATATACAACTTCTCCAATCCTAATCAGAAAAATAATGACGAAACATGTAGTAATTAATATCTTTATTGCTACATTTGTCCATGTTAATAAAAATGGTCGCTTTACAAATGAAACTTTCAAATAATATTAACATCGTTATTTTTTTCAATAAATCGAGGACTTTTATTTTTCAACCTTCAGTAATATGCATTGATCTTTAAAAAAAATCCTTTTGACGTTCGCTATATTCTGGAGCTCCTCGTATGAACATTACGCTTTTCAAACGAGCATCTTTGTGTTTTGAATTTTAGGGTCTTGGAAATTCTGGCTTCAACTATGAACCTACATTTTTAGGTAAGTACCTGACAATGATCCTAATATTTGAAAATGGTTAATTAGTTGAGTGTAATATTGTTGTCGCTAATGAAATACTGCTGATGCCAATAGTGTTTATTTTAAATTGTTAAATGTATCCTAATATAACCTAATATCTTTTATGGACTTCGTATTCACCTTAACCGAATTGATAACTGAGCAGCATTCCGATTATAGTGTAAAATTTTTATAAGAAGAAATGCATTTACTTGGTAGTTTTTAAGACGAGTGAGTGCACAACACATAACGTTTACTTCGGAAACAAAATACAGACGGTGGATCTGCATTACTTATTGTCAAATTTGAAATAGTGTGATCACCATGTGTCTAAGAGCCATGCACCGAAACGTCCATTCTAGAAGGCTACGACGATATACAGAAAGTGGAATATTCTTCCACTCTTCCTTACAACCTTTTCACAAGCCCGGGAGTGTGGTGACACAACTAGATGAAGGTACCCTTTGCAGTACACCATCCCCTCGGGAATCTACAAGACCTGTATCTTGTGACCACGGCAATATCGTGAAAAGGAATAGCCTTAATGCAGGTGTCTTGAGCCAAGTAGTGAAGAAACTTACCGGTACAATGACAAGTATTGGATGTAGCCTGATGCATAAGCACAGATACTTCACTGAGGGTATTTAAACACAAACGATACAGATCGTCTGTATTAATTCGGGTCAGAATATGTTGTTGAAAAAGGCGGAGTTTGTTTCACAGTTCCAAGGATCTGGCAAATAGTTAACTAGCCTTGATTGGAGTAACCCTCATCTACTATGGACCCGCTTGAGAATGTTGCCTTTCAATTACGGATAAAGGTAGAACGGGATATAATATCGTATCAAGTGTAAGTAATTCCACATCTTTATACATACGCACATGCAGTACCTAGTGTGGTCCCATTCCTTGAATAAATGACTTGTAGAACCGCCTGCCGTTAGTCTTTCTCTCAAAACAATGTGCCACACATAGGTCATGTCCATGACTTACAGAAACCGCCCGGAGGTTCATCTTCTAACGCAAGTAGCCGTTCACAGTTGACTGTGCCACGGAGAGCCTTGGGGCTGTTAGTCGCTAAGAGGGGAATTTTCCTGGCGTGCCATAAAACGTAACATATGAAATACAGACTACGTCAGGGCAGTGCACTTTTGCTTCCTTATCTTCTTTGTGGATGACTGATTTGCTGGTAACTCATAATTTTTGTTCTGGCTAACAATGTTCTCGATAGTCGAATCCGATGCGCATGTATGTTCTTTGTACTGTTTTGAATTTTAAGCATCGAATGATTGGAGCTGAAAAGTGCAACTACGAAACCCTCATAATACTGGTTGACCTTCAGAGCCATGAAGCACACATTACACACGTGCGATAATGCTTCACTACTAGGCTCTCCTGTTCCTTTAATCAATCCGTTTGGGCCATTTTCTGACCTGGGGGAGGGTTCAAAATTGGAGACATGTACAACCGTATTATATAGTCACCAACATTATTTATTTCAACCATGGGTAACTTTACAGTTATAGACGATGACACTGTTTTGCAAACGTAGGGTTATATACATTTTGTGCTCTAAAGCAAAGTAGCTTTAGTGTAATAGAAATACAGAAAATTACCAACTGTTACTGTTACTAAATTTTTGACCTGGGTTTGTCTTATGAATGTTTTATGAGAGTGGCACACGTTCACTATGTTTTCATCATTGAAGTAAGTGCCACCTGTACTAATCAGCGCAACGTTATAATGTGATTGCATTATAGTACTGGTGGCACTATCATGATGTAATTTCCAAATATAAAAGCAAGCTTATTTAACTGACCTTACATTGTTATTCAATGTACTAGATGTTCTAGACACGTATCCATTAGATCCCGGCCGACTAGCTCTATCAAATAACGATTCAGAACATAACGATTGCATGTATAGAGTATAATGGTTTCAATATCACCATGCTAGGTTTTACAACATTTAAAATTTGGATATATGATACGGAAATTCACTATCAGTTTGTTAAGACAGTAGAAGAGAGTTCTACCTTAACAATGGTTATTTCGAAATTCTATTTTGGTACACAATTTCTAGGTAAACATTACTTTTGTTTAGAGGTTGCACGTCCTGCCTTCATGTTTTTATAAATACGAACTTAATAGAAAAGCTTTACTAGTGCTTTCGGATTGATATTGTTTTTGTTTATAATAAAATTCATTTAGTTTTTGCTCGCTTCTTGGAAGCCTTTTATTTACTACATTGACCGACAGATGCTTCTTAATGCCTCAGCTATTTATACGTGTAACCAGTAACATACATTTCCGGAAAACATTCGCCTGGAAGGTGATCATTGTATACAAGAGAAAAGTTAATGGTGCTATCTAACTAGTATTGTTTAGGAAACTATCAGAGAATGTTTTCGTTTACAGACAAGGTATAAAGAAGATATATGCATCGCACAATCAGCCGTAACATGCTTGAATTTGAAGTTATTCTTCAGCACTGCTCATTTGTGTCATATTAAGCTGCTGCATATTAAGTAGTAGTGTGTTGAGTAGATTCAACTTTTGTTTTGATATATGATTACATAAAATGTTTGATCAAGAGGTGCAACCTAATTCATTTTGAATTACCAATACCATAAATATATTAAATAAATTTGACAATTTCCTTTAAATTTTAAGTTTATTTTATGCTGCTCTTCCGTTTATCGGAATCGTTTTGAAATGTTTTTGTGTGTTTATATCTCCACATACTTTTTTAAACATACTTTTCACCCTGTAACAATTGACCGTCGATTGTCCTAACATCAGTTATCTGTTACGTCAACAAAAGTTGTAAATTTAAAAAGAGTAATATGAAAAATTCAATATCAATGTTACAGCAATAAGAAAGAAAATTATTTAAAATAAATTAAAAATTTGACAGCTTTGGATAATATTCTTTTTATACCAACTAAACTGACCAGAACAAGTCATTATGTTTAGAAATGTTATTGTAAGTGTTGTGTCGTGTGCTAGTTTAATAAGAATGTGCATTGTACACTACGAGGCGTATAATCTTCGAATAAGTAAAATAACACTGTGTAATTTTTAATAACTTTTGAAGTTTGTATATAACGTACTGCATTATAATAATATAACTATATTACTGTAATTTTAAGTATTACACACTCTCTGGTTTTATTAGGTTGTCCAAACAATACAACATCATTTCCGTTGTAATATATATATATATATATATATATATTACAACGTTTTTTTTTATGAGTTATCTAGTATTTTCCAGAATATGTAATAATTAATATCTGTGCTGTTTACGTCTTTTATTTCCACAATTGTTTAAGACATTCATCAACACAATTACAAGTTTGTAAGTATATGGGGTATAAGTATCCTAATCTGTGGATTTATATGTAGAAATATGTATATTTTCTGCTAATGTGTTGTGTTTTCAGCATTGAAATTCTCTAAAGTAAATAACAGTTTCTAATAAGAACTGACTCAGAACACCTGGGACAATATTAGTATTCATAATTCCTTGCCAAATAATAGAGTTTTCTGTTTGTTTCGCAGATGCAACAAAAGATGAGCTACCTAACTCACATGCAAGGATAAGCCGAAGCAAGGCAATTAAGGATGACGGTAAGAAAACGGGTAATCTTACAGGATGAAATAGAAATGAAAATATAAACGTTGAATTCCTGTAGTTGTACATGCTAACTATTATTAGACATACAAAAAGCAAAAGATACCAGGTACATATACGAATAGTATAGGAACGATTGGTATAATAACGGGAAAATAAATAGCAGTGTTTGTCACTTAGAATACTAATGACATAATTTGACACTTTTGGCCAGCAAACGCATTCATATTAAAAGGAAAGGGAAAGGGGCGGAATACAACGCCATCCCTTTTGTCATGGAAGCGTAGAGGCTGCTGAATCAAATTTCACTACGAAAGGTAACGTTATTTGTCGGTCTTAAAGATAAGGCTTTGGTGAAGTTATAATCAGCAGTCCTACTTAAGCGCATGGACAAATTCCAAGGAGGAAGCGATGTAAAATTTTATTCCACAGTAATTCCTTCATTCTTTGCATTCTCAGACACACTACGCTCCATAGAGAGCTGGAATAATGATAATAGTTTGTCCTTGTTTAACAGAGTTAATGGTTTCTAATCCAAAATGACTATAGGATTTTGGTCAATATTATGTATTTGCTTCCTTCTAAATTTTGGCATGAGGGTAAACGTTTAGTAAATGTTATTATCAATAATCTTCCCTTCGAGCTCCACCTACCACGAGGTTATCAATTTCGTGGTCCACGCACTAAACTTGACGAACGATTAGCGTGAGGTGATAGAGGAATAAACCGATTGGTTGCGGCGAACACATTACTTACAAAATTTCAAAGATCTGGAAACTAGACATGCAGCAGATAAAGAACTGGACATGAAATTAGTTACTAAGGATACGGGTTTCTAGAGCTACTTGCTCCCTTGTAGTTGAAATGTTTATGAATACAAAACAAAAACCCTTTTGGAGCTTTTAGTCTTAATGACTTATTAGAGCAATACGAAAACTCTCGGTATTTCATTTCAAATTCCCAATTAAGTGTTACGATGTCTTTCCAAAGTGAACCATATCTTAACAAAAACAAATTAGTTAGAAACAGGTGTGTTCAAAATTGAATAAATTTCTCGCTCTATTTGAGTGTGCCGCAAATGAACCAATTGAATATTAGAAAATCGGATTTTTTAATTTTTATCTGCATTAGGAGCAATTGGTAGCCTGGCAGGACGGTCGGCTGTATTAGTTAAACCGTTACAGATGCCAAGAAGTATTAAAACGCCCTGACTGAACCGAAGCGACATCACCTAATGATGGAATGCAAGTCTGGGAAAGGATGAAAAATACCAGGAATCAGGAGAACCCAGAATATATAACGCAGCTCACCAACTTTGATTTAACATCTAGCCAAAGTCCTTAAAGTCAAATATTTTCGTATTGTCTTCATATCAGACATCTTACCTTCATCAGAATCTCCTGAAAGGAAGAATGTGCCGTCGTTAATTAGATAAATCCCAGGATATTTGAATTGATTTTGGAAAGAGAAAAAATAGCTTTTGTATTTGATTCCACAGGTGGGATTCCTCCAAAATCATTAGTGGACTACATGAATATAATATCTCACCTACATTTAATTATTGAATATAGTAGTGATAGAATTATGCTGTTTAGTGACGTAAATTTTGGACATCTCTTTATAAAGAGCTAAAAAATCGTTTACTGTGGCTTAACGTTTCGTTATGCACTTATGAGTATAAAATATTTAGTACACAAAAAATAATAGCAACAGTGTTGCACGTAAGCCCTACACGGTCGGTTCTTTAATTAAGTATATACAATCAAATCCCTAAACATGACTACAATTTGAAAGTTTGTTTGATTGGCTTCTGCAGCATGAATTGAATACCAAATATCACAACTAACAATAATACCTTTACTTACTGAAATTGTAAAATGTCCGTAAAACCTGGTAAATATAATGCGGACGGAAATTCTGCACATAAGGAAACGGATATTATCGCAACTTTAAAACTTTACTGGATTTTTAGAAACAATCGTCTTTCAGACACATCATCCAATATTTTTTCCCATCCAGCAATCACTAATAAACGGTATTGAAATATCATTCACCAACGAAACGCATGAACTTATTAGCTTCGGAGGCGCCATAACAAATGCAATTTTGTAATTGAAAACCGAATTAATGCAATAAAATAGTTATTGTAGCCTTTCACTCACAGAACCAAATTGTATATTGTGTCCAGTGAGATGTATTGAACGACTTACGGTATAAATAGTAATGTTGTAAATAAAAACCAGCAACCAAAATCTAAGTATTACTTTATAGTCTAAAGTTAAATATAAAGAGCCTGTAGACCACTTAACATTAAAGCCAAGGAGGACATTAAGTTCTATATTTAATTTACTGGGTGACTTAACCTTTCAACAAACCTACACTCTATTACATAGAGTGCTTATTAAAGCGAAACTTGAACGTGAAATAATAATTTGACAACAAAACACTATAGCCAAACAGTTAAATATGGAATCAATTAACAATTATTCATTACAGTTTTATGTGAGAAGTTTTGTTTACCATATTATGAGTATACTTACGAATATTATTTTTGTACCGAATCCTTATATTGTAAACGAAAACTACTTATAAACAATTCATTGAAGATAAATTATTTAAGAAAATCCGCAGAACATTTTTATTGGTAAAGTAGGCTCTCATCTGCAATTATAACTTCCTAATCAACCTAGATAGAACATAAAATATCCTAGTCAAAATGATTTATAACTATAATATTATACCACAACAATTACAGGTCTTGATTATGAAATATTTATAACAGCTTATTATGATATATTGCATTAATTGTAATGCACTCTTGCATATTTGTTTTTTTTAATTTGCTTTCCGTTTTTTAATATTAAGCAACTTAAGAAATATCTACATAGCATGTGTCTAATCAAAACGTTATATTTGATCTACTCTTAAATTATATGTTGTGGCTAATATGGATCGTTAAAAGTTAGCTGTATTTAGAGGAGACCGGGGTATTCGCGAAAAGTGGAGTAATGGAGAACAGAAAAGTTTACGCCCAAGGAAGATTGTTAGACAACATACGATGTTGCTGCACGCTAGCGGAGAGACCTGGAAAAGTGTAGCATTAATTTGGTGACAGTAAGTTGAGTGGATTGTCAGGAAGAAAACGTTTTGTTGTTTTTGTGGATTCGCTTATAACTTTGCTTTAACAATTTGTTCAAGGTAAGTTGGCTCTTATCGTATCTAAATTGTTACAGATAAAGTTATATTTTCCCCTATATTTGAGCATTAGTTCTTTGTAATCTTACCAGTCTGTATCCAGTCAACAATTAGTTTCAACTTTAACAATAAAATGGCGTCTCATGGGGAAATGCCAAACAGAATGTTTGCCATTACCCCGGATTGCCCCATGGTGTGAAATAAATTATGAAAAAAAATAGTTTTTTTATTGAAAAGTAAGTAATATGTTAATGAAATTGGTTTAGGAAATAGATCATGTATTGATAATAAGCGTTATTATCTTTATTAATTAGAATAATTTTCTATATTTATTATTTTAGGCCAATTGTAGCCTACTTCATTATTCTATAGTCAGTAACCCTATTTTAGATATCTGATCCTTCATCATAGGCTGCTATTAGGAGTTTCTTATTGTAGATGAAGGATGAGTGGGTGCATATCCATGCGTGTACATAACTTAATATATTTGTAACGAAATAATCCTTAACTCTATTCTAGCTTAGCCTAGATGTAGGCTTACACGATATCCTTTATATAAGCCCCACCTATTCCTTTATGTCAGTTTCTTAATTTTGAATTTTGATATTTCTATTGACTCAAAGACGAAAGTAACTAATCATTCAATGCTTGCTCTACTGGGTGACACCCCGTCTGACTTAGAAACTGAGCAGGGATCGGCCTTCTAGTGAAACACGCAGACAATAAATTCAGAATAGTCTAGGTGTAGGCACTATCTGTAATTTTATTAGGTTTACTATAGCTACGATTAACTATTTATATTTACATAGACAAATACTAGCCCTATTATTTTCTCTTTTCAGATGAGAAATCCAAAACGAAAGACGAATAAAGCAATGTGGACAGACGAAGACTTAGCAAATATCACGAAAGCTAGAAATGAAGGAATGAGTCTTAGCCAAACAGCCCGGATGTACTACTAACCAGTGGCGACACTCTCCGAAAGACTGAAGTCAGGGTCTAACTTTCCGTCTATTAGTAGGAAACCTATTTTCTCAAACGAGCAGGAGGATAAAATTGATCAACACATTATCAGCATGGCAAAGTCGTTTTACGGCATCACCCCAGGGAGCATGAGAAAATTAGCCTTCGAGTATGCAGAAATAAATAATATTTCTCACACATTGAACCAAGAGAAGAGGGAAGCAGGTGCAGACTGGTTGGCTGGGTTTTTAAAATGAAACAGCAACGTTAGTGTTAGAAAGCCAGAAGCAACCAGTGTAAATCGCATTGCAGGATTTAATAAGAAGGAACTAGAGTTTTTTAAACTTGACCTCAGTAATGGACAAACATAAGTTCCCTAGCTGTAAAATATTCAACGTAGACGAGAGTGGACTTACTTGTGTCCAAAAACCAGGTAACATTTAAGCGGAAAAGGGCCAAAAGCAAGTTGGTTTCGCAACAAGTGGGGAGCGAGGGACATTTGTTGTTCTTCTAATATTGGACAACCATTCCAGCCATATCTCTTTAGCAGCATACGGAATCCGTAAAACAAATATCGTGGTAATGCTCTCTACCCCCTCATACGTCGCATAGATTGCAGCCGTTGGATCTGACTCTCTACGGATTTCTTAAAGTTGCACATAACAATGAGGGTGATGTTTACATGAAGAAATTCCCAAAGCTTTTGACTGCAAATGTACCAAAAATTTTCCAGAAAGCTTACCTAAGGGTTGCAAACATGGAAAAGGATTTAGGGCCGCTGGAATTTACCCTCGGAATCCGGACATTGTTCATGACGAGTTTGACGCTATTGGAACAAGCGCAAGTCAACCCATGGCAGCAAC
Organism: Lepisma saccharinum; assembly: GCA_022664845.1. Taxonomy (NCBI): domain Eukaryota; kingdom Metazoa; phylum Arthropoda; class Insecta; order Zygentoma; family Lepismatidae; genus Lepisma; species Lepisma saccharinum. The sequence goes on along the minus strand of JAGDQP010015989.1, from coordinate 31,354 downwards.
AGGAAGTTCAAACGTCGCAGCAACAGGAAGTTCATCTGTAGCAACAACAGGAAGTTCATCTGTCGCAGCAACAAGTTCATCCGTCCGAGCTACATCAGCAACAGCAGATACTTCATCTGTAACAGCCAGTATATCGACCTGTGTAGCAGATAGTCCGAATATTGCATTTGGTCCTTCAATGAACACTTCAGGTTATGTCCCGGTAGCTCATATTTCTCCAATTGCTTGTTCTTAAGCTATGACCACTTCACGCATATGCCGACAAAGAGAGCATTCACAGGTTTTGACTACAACACTCATGGAAAAAGCTTTAGAAGAAAAGGAGATGAAGAAAAAATTGAAGAGTTTGATGAAATCAACTCCTGCATTGAAAAACACGAAGACTATAAAAAAAATGCTTTTCAAGCCCTCTCTGATGTCACACGACACTTCTTCAGGAGAAATAGATATGTCTACAACATAAGTCAGTGACAAGGAAAGGGACCTCGAGGATATTTTGAGTTTAGATGGAGTAGAGGAGAATAACGAACAAGTTTGTTGTATTTGTGACGAGTTCGGGAAAGATAAAGAGTTATGATACAAATGTTCAAACGCCTATTGTACGAATTGTAATCATAAAGCTTGCAGTTATTGGGGACGTAAAGCTAATGCATATGTGTGTGATTTCTGTAGGGCTAGTTCAAAATAACATCTTTATTTTTATGAATGTATTCCATGCAATTTTTATGTGTGTGATTCACAGGAGTGTTTTAAATCAATTTAGCCTAGTAGAGTCCATTAGCAGTTAGTCAATTTTGTTCAGCCTATTAACCGCATTTTAACATTGAAATAATAAAAAAATACTAATAAAAAATACATTTCGCTTCTTTCGTAAAAGAAAGTTTGAAGTAAACAGTATGTTTGGGATCACCCTGACCACTGGGGCAATCCTTAACATAGGATCATTTTAAAAAATCTCACTGATTTGTTGAAACATGTTACTTTTGACTTTCCTCTGCCCTTTAGTAAACAGGAAAAACTCCAAGCTTTCTGTACACAAGAAACCGTAATTATATTTCCAAAAACAAAAGAGTTAATTATGGTCAAAGCTTAAGTGTTCGTGAATACCCCGGTCTCCCATAATACCAATTACACTCAATTTTAAACTAACATATTAATCTTCCTAAATTGTACTATACCCATATAATTAAGTGAAAAATTGTTCCCGGTGCTGTTGTATTAGTCATTATTATGTTTTTTTCCATTTATAATGTTAAAGACATTCAGTTGCTTTCTTAAAATTGTAAGAATCTAATATGTGATTTTTGATTTTCTGACTTTTTCCGGATCATCCACCTGTAGTTATAATTACCATAATCATAATTACTACTATGACTGTTACTATCACACATAATGATAATAATAATAATACATGTTTTTATTTGTATCTATACTTTTTAGATTTTTATTTTTTTTAAATTGTGTTCTTCCGTATTAAATATGCTGTTCGATTGTAATAAAACATAAGAACCTTTTTTAGCACTTCGTAAACACCAATTTGCTAATTTAAAGAAAATGGCAACCCGGAAAGACACAAATGTGTATTCTTAAGTACATTTCCACCCGTTTTCAAACAGTACGGGGTATCCCTTAGCGACTCCAAAAACGGGATACGTATAAACACTTTATAACATAAATTTGTTGTATTGTTCCGCGATTTGCAGCTATTTTCAAAATGGTGATATATTGTGGCCACTTCTATTTCACATTGCGTTAGAATGTGGAACAAACATTGAATGGTTAAACCAAAAGTTGTTATAAGCGCATGATGCGAATTTAATAGCGGACACATTCTGCGGATGAGGCAATGTTTAATATCGCAACACCTGAAGAGCCTAAACCTTCCATATGCTGACGGGTGTATGGGTATTTCCATGCAAGATGGGAACATCGTTTATGTTGACCATTCCTGTAAGCTTGCGGATGAATTTCAAGTGTATTTCATGATGGTCAGAACTTTCATGATCTGTGGTGATTGGATCACTTCGGCTGAAAAATTATATATGACTCACCCCATAGATCAACATGTTATCAACAACTTTTTTCAGTCGGTGGAGAGGTGGTTCAAAACACCGTCCATAACGTTGATCACGAACTAACCATTTATATTGTCATTGCAAATACATTGTGTTTTCTGAAGTGACAACCAGATGCAGGAATCCTTCCCATTTATTCCTTACACTTGGAGAACTGTAGTTCTACATACGCCGATCCTTATTGGTCGGTGCGGCACCCATGAGTAAAATTTTTCATATTATCAATCGCACGGAATAGCCACGTGGCAGTGGCATGGTGTGTAGCCAAGTCGTCTGCAGTGGCACGAACGCATTTTCAATGACTAGATTCCACATTGTTCGTGAGAAACTCATGCGAACATGTTGTTGTTCGGTGGTCATTTAGCTCATTTTGCAAAGTTGTGTTACCGGAACTAAATTGGACAAACCAACGAGCAACAGTGCTTTCATTCGCCATCCCTATTCCATATCGAATGTCAATGAGTCTTTCTCTGCTTGTTGTGCAGAATGTCATACTTTGAATTCCTAATAAAAACACCACAATTGTGTGAGTTACATGCTGCACCTTCATACGAATATATTAAAAAAACACAGCTTCCTGGCTGCGTACCCCAGCATGTTTGCTTCGCCTCAGAATGTTTCTGACTTTAAACACGTTACCTCAGTCGATCCCTGTGTTATGTAACTGAGGTGCTTCTCCCACCAAGTAAAATAGCCATTTCATTCGAGCCAACACAACACTAACACAAGTTGTGTTAATATTCTATCCACCTTAACAGCAATCTGAGGAATAAAACTTTTTCCATTGCATGGCGTTTCCATGTGTAAATACTTATCTCTTACATTACTGTTTCTAGGGTTCATCAATTTGGTGCCTAACGTTCATAGTTTGTCACCACGTTGTAAACTTACGAAAAATAGTGAATTAACCAATTTTACGTGATTTGCTAAACTTATATTCTTTCTTCTGGCCTGATTTAATGAATGATTATAATCAATTTCAACATGTTGATTAAACAATTTGTACGTAATCTATTTTCCTGAAGGACGAATATATTTTTTAGTTCAGCTATTTAACATTTTAACATAAATCGATGTGTTTGGCGAAAATTGTAGAACTTTTCGCTCACAGTCCTGTAACAGCCTCAAGAATTTTACTTCATTTTAAACCTTATAAAACAGAAATTCGAACTATATAGTACTTGTGACATCGGACATAAAGAGTAGAAGAAGTCAAGAAAGAAAAAAGAAAAATGGAAGGAACTGAGATTTTAGAGACAGTATATGTTGTCAACACTGATGAATACTGTACGCAAAGAAAAAATCTCAAGCACACTCAATGGATCCATGTCAGGCAAACAGTGTTATAAATATCTGTGTAATAAAGAGGGAATAAATAATAATACACAAAGTGCTTGACGATTATCCTGTGGTGGGAATGCAAGGGAGTTAGATGATGTTTATTTAAGCAATAAGAGACCGTACATATCGTACAGCTACGAATTTTACTTCCTTAAAATCTTGTGGAAAACAGATGAAAGAAGACATTTTCTTAAATGAAAAAAAAAGCTTCTAAGAGATACAATATGGTGTCTTAAAAGGGGATAAACTTTTCCCTGTTTCCTTCATGAAATACTATGAACATGATTAGATGAAATATCGCATTACTGTAAGTCAATTTTTGTAATTTAAATTCACCATCATTATACTACACCACTTGTACAACGATATATATTTTAGGCGATCAAACACCTTAATAATTTAACAAGTTATCTCTACCCTACCTCGAGAGACAAATAAAATTATCCTCGGCAGTATACTACTTAGCTTGTGAACAGTTTAAGACTGAAAATATCCTCCAATAACAAGTAAGTAAGTATCTATGACGTCTTAAATGCCAGTTTCTAAACACAATTGATTCTATATTCCTCGAAAGAAATTCGCAGGTACAATATATTTATTAAATTTGCGTTGCCCGAAAATAGTAATACAACTATAGTCAACCATGAACTTTTGTAGTTCGTACAACATATAACTGTTCTTTCAGAAATTCGCCGGGCGATGACCACCCATTATTTAATTTATCTTTGTGCTTCCCCTTAACCCCAAGCCTTTTGCATGAGTTGAATATTTATATTTTGTAAATACTTATTCTATAAAGAGTGTTGCTGCTCTCATTTGAATGATTTGTAATTTGATAAATAAACTGCATTTAATTGAACTCAATAAAATTAACAAAACTAGAAAGGAAATTATAAAATATGTAAGTTTCCAATCTGATCCAGTTTGTGTGTACAGGATATATAACAAAATTGAATAAACATAAGAAATTGTAGCTGCCCTGAAATAGAAACACAGGTGCTGCTCGCAGTTCACAAGACGACAACGTAATGGCGGGCACAAACACACTTTGTTATCCAAAACGTAAAGGACAACTATCACATTGACGTTCTCAAGATACCAGAAGGTAGGATAGCAACAACAGGGACACAACACCCACATTGCTACCTTTTTCAGACCACCATCTTGGGTGTAACGAAATGTATCTGAATGGGCAAGGGGTAATGAGACATATAATTTGATGTAGAATTAAAAATGAGAACGAATGTCCTAATCAGGGTAGTATCATCTATAATATTGTGTAGACGTGATGTGAAATGTAGGAACCGGAACATATATACATATAATAAAACCACAGAGAACAATTGGGTGAACGCTCGCGGTAAGAGTATATATACATGAAACAAATATATGTGATGTGTGCAATATGGGGACAACAGTATGAAAGCGCACAGACATGTGACCAGCAATCGCGTCAGCATTTATAAAAAAATCAAGTGCTCTCTGAATTAACTCGTTCAGATGAATTTCTACCATCACCCGCATGAGGACTGGGCTAATGCAAAAACTAATAATGCTTGACGCAAAAGCGAGCCAAAAGCGGAAAATTATGTGGAATGGCTGGCCTATTTGTTTTAGTAGCCAGTTCTACCTAAAAATTATATTTAACACTATCACATTCGAATTTAGGTAACGTCCGCGGTCAGCTACATATTTTGCAATTTTATTCTTCTGTGTTGAGTGTCATCTGCCAAGAGTTTGGTTTGATAAGAAATAAACACGTTGCACAATTTCCTTGTAGATCGAATAGTATCGAAAATTAGAATGCGCATTTCGAATAATAACGTCAATTGCAATATCTTTGTCTGTGATTTCGTTTTCGAAAGTTATTACCGAGTATCGGTTAGTTTGATCAAGAACGTATTTATCTATAACTAGTAAAAATCTGCACAATATATAAATGAATACACCAAGGAGACCTTTTAAATCTCTTCATATTTTATATATTATTTCCATTGAATCGTATGTAAAATTTAAGAATGAGCATTCAAATGTAACATGATTCCATTTGGTTCCATGATTTAATAAACAAGAAATTCAATCTTTAGTGAAAACGAATATGAATAATTACAGCCCAAAATCCGCACCACAAATAGATGAGAAACCACTGATCTCTTTAAACGTTCATTTTTAACCTTGTAATTATACGATGATAATGCACTTGAAAATTACTAAAACGTATTCATCAACATGACTAAAATTTTGGTTTAACAATTCCTGTATACGTTCAATATGATTTCCTTCACTCTCCTTATTCGATAACAATTAATTTTAAACACCCGCAGGACAAGGAAACTTACGGTTTTCAAGTACACTTTTAAACGTTCTTTCTACATAAGGATTATTACTACCTTCTAAACGTATTTTGTTTCCTGATCAGATAGCTCATTTAATTTTTGTACTGGATGGACAAATTGTTACCATATATGTCGAGGAATTTTATTTCCGTATGAACATTGATATAATTTCTTTGTTTGTTTGATTCTGCCTGTGTTTAGGAGAACCATAATTATGAAAATTGAAAGCGTGATGAATATTATCTTGCTCTTTGACCTCTATTCACTAGATCTGTAACAGTCAAGAGATTGGTCAGAAAGTCGGATCATTTTACTACTAGAAACCTACCTTGTGAAAACTATTTCTAGGAAATCGGAACAGGATTGGCAAACCTGAACGGTTACCTCGAAAGGCTTCTGAAATAATTGGAAGGTTACCTGTTTACTCATCTTGCTATGGTTTAAGGGATCCAGCTTGGATAGAGGCCTAATTTTCAATCACATTTATTCCTAACGATCTGCTAGTATCCAATCAACTGCTAGGCGAACAAATTTGGTTGGGCTGCTCACAAAACCACAATAGTAAACAGGGAAGTGAGTCAAAGTTCTGCGCCTCCGCTGATTATCACAAGGCCTTACAATAAGTGAAAGAGCCTCGGATTATTCTCAATGCTCTGAGGACCGAATAAACCTGGCGACGGTAGTGGTCAGCTGGGCAGGAAATCAAAAAGTCAAATGCCAGGATTTGGACTATAAACTTCAGGAAAATTACATTACAAACCGACCTGAATTTTTGGGGTGACTCTGGAACGTAGGTAGTCTGACAGAGAATGAAAATATAAGGAAATAGAGAATTAACTTACAAGGATTAAGTAGGACATAAATAGGAATACTGAGATTGTGGATGAAGCACAAGAATGTTAGGAAACAAAGAAAGGGGAAATGGCACGACAAACGTGTTCTTTATCTCTATATACAAAAACAAATTTCAGTGTTTGTCTTATTATCACGCCAAACAGCTTGAACGATTGGAATGATTTTACGCACATGAACTGACACCTGATCAGCCTAAGTGCTATCTCAATAGCAATCTTGGATTCAAAATCTTGGTTTCAACACCGTTCGAACTAGAATAATGGAATTTTGTATGAAGACGTACCATCACGAACTGGTCACGATAATATCAGAAAACGTAAAAATCTCGCCATCTTAATATAAAATGGTCGCCCAAAACGCTTTTTCCAACCCCTGAAATTGGAAAAACGAACTTTGGTATGGTGTATCATCACGAGTAGATTAATTAATGTTGCAAATCTCCCTTATAGGGACGCAGCCACACGGATGGTGTGGTTAAGGTAAAGGGGATGCAGCCTCCAAAATTCCCCAAGTTAGGGGCTCAGCCCGCCACGACTAAGTCACGCTCCCGATATAGTTAACACCATATTTTATTAGCCCTGAAAACACGGGTGGGCAAATCAGCAAGTAATATATAAAGACCTAAAGACACGTTTCACGGTAATTAAAGAAGTTCGAAATATAATCACACCATTACTTATAAAAATAAACTAAAGATGTGGTATATAAATTGTACTTCTAGATGCTACAGAAATGTAATTCACTGAGTAGGATATCGAAGACTACTACAAGAAAATACAGCAGAATTTTTAGAGTAGCAAGTTACATCATAAAATTTTAAAGAGATATATCAATAGGAGAGTAGGAGCGAAGCATATCAGCTACACGGAAATGGTAAACTTTGAATTTGGAGAAAGAAACAAGATAGGAGAGAAGTCACTGGAATTCTTAGAAACCAGGCGAGTATTCATTCCCTATACATTTTCAAGACGCCACCCCAGTTGGAATGGTTAATGAAATGCCCAAATGTGGCTAAAATAAATATTGATTTCATTTTATAGGATAATAGGGAACTTCTTCAGGACGTGTATGTTCTTAACAGTTACAAAACCTCGAGTGACCATGAGTTAGTGAGAGGTAAGCTGAAACTAAACACTAGGCTGGAAAATAAGAAGCTTAACAATGGGAAATATGCAGCTTTATTTCTAGAAAATATAACCAAAACTGAAAGAAATTCGAGATAGAACTAACCAACAGATTCAATTGGATAAGTAAAGTGATAAAGATGATATCAATAACTAAAAAGCAAAACTGGCTGAGATAACAAGAGAGACAACAAAGAAAAAATACACTAAAAGAAAAATAAAGAAAAAAAAATATGTCTTATTGAAAACGAAAAGGAGGTGAATAAAAGAAGAGGAAAATTACATGAAAGGTATTGAGCACATACATCTAAATTAACCCTTAAGAGAAAATAAGAGAGGATATACGAAGATGGAACTAAAATATAGCTGTTAGTGATTAGGCACTTAGAATTATTATTATCACATACTTGCGTTAGTGTCCAGCAGAGAGTTTCAGAGATGGCGCTTGCAATACTTCATTTTGTAATTCAAGTTTTGAAAAATAAATTTCAGAAAATTTGTGTAATTATGGATGTTTAGTTGTTTAGTTTAGCTAGTTATATAAATATATATTAAATATATTAAACACTGTTTATAACATGTAAATATCAGAATGTACTGAAAGTTATATTTCTTGCTTCAATGAGTCCTCGGGGTACGTATCTTCAATTAATAATCAAACCTAACCTAGCTGTGATTTGTTAATGCACATCCAAGGATCTCCTGTAGCAGACGAACAAGTGCAGCAGCACACGTAAGACCACGATAGTGCAGACGACAATCTTCAGTGTCTGAGATAGCGAGTTATATTGGCATATGCTTTGCAGCCATTGTACAGAGACTGATCAATTTTTCATCATTCCACACTCTACATCACTGTCCTACTCCTCAGCATGCCGCCGAAACCAAATAAGAAGACAAAACAACATGCAACTGGTTGCATCTCTTGGCATATATCGTTCGAATAACTACTTGCAGAGAAACTCCTAAAATATTACACTCGGTGCAAGAAAGAACACTCACGTTGCTCAGACCAACTGTATTCATCCAGCCACCGTTCTAGATCACCAGCCCAACGACAGTCACATTTATCTGTGTCACCATCCTCTAAAAGAAGTCATAAGGGAAGTGCTTTCGGATATGACTCTGGTAACATGCGAATCTACACGCATCTGACGACCAACTTGCTACAACATGAGACAATCGATATTACGCCTTTCTGCTCATAAACTTCGACACAAATTACCAGGAGACAAAATTACTTTTACAACTTCCGGAATATGTTCACAGAAATACCATCAGTGAAATACTCCTACTAGGAAAGGTATTATCATTCAATCACCAACCTAAGACTTCGTAAAACAATTCGAAATATGTACAGGTTTGAGATCCTTGGCAAAAATGCTAATCTTGCACCGCTAAATGAACCACAACTCAGACAGTCATCACCACTGAGAAGCAAACTAATGCTATCAGTAGTGATCAAAGGAGTGCCACTAGGCGCCATTCCAGATGAAAATGAAATCAGAATTACGTCTCTAAGCCATACTATTCAAAATGTTAATACTGATAAAATGTTAATACATCACATTACGAGGCACATCCACTTCTCTTGTTCGATTTCTCACATCTTAAGAGCCAACCATCAATAACCAGTTAAAGTACGGGACATGTGTTTATAAGAGAAGCAATAGGGTTCTGCATTCTCTAAACAAGTTAGATGCGAGCGCTGCTAAAATATGTCAATCACATCGTTGCTGAATGCAGAACTTTCAATCTGTGCATCTAACATGAAACTACACAAATCGATCGTAATTCCATCAATGCCAGCATACTCATATACATGTAAGGAAATGCCTGAGCTTTCACCAAAAAACAATCTTGCTCTAACTCATTTACACTTATCCGAACCTGATCCAGCAGTTCAAAATCAGCATCAAGACCAACCACTTGACATACTTGAGCAGCTTATATAGTTCATGGCAATTACGATTACTCATTCAATCAAACAAACATCATCAAGAAAATCCAACTTGCAGCCAAATACATCTTCAATATCGAAGTTCATGCAACATGTTCCAGTCTTTATGATTTCTGCAGCAGTGTCCACTCCCACCTCAAGTCATAACCCTTCATAATTCATATCACCTACACTTTGCACTCTCATCTTCTCGCAGTGGCTATAAGTGTTATATGTTTCGGCTCACCTTTCGTCTGTCAAGATCTAGAGTTGCCCCTAGATCAAGGAGAATCAATCATTCGTCCTGGTGTCGCCAATGTGTTGTGATGTGCACTGCATTTCTTCTTCATCTCTTCATTATATCATCACCCTAATACAACTGATGTAACAAAGAACATAACGTCTAATTTATATATCCAATAAAATATTGAATTGTTAAAAAAAGGCTAGTTTAATCTCTCTTACACCACTCAATCCCTACCATGAAATTTCAAATTCCTAGAAAACAATTCCCTGAAAAAAAAACGGCGTAACTATTGGGCCGAGGGTAGTCATACCGGTACTAAGAAATCGAGAAAGAAACATTACAATTGGAATAAACATTACACGTATTTTGTTATACTAAATATATGACTTTAATTCAATAACTCCTACACTCTCTTTAGGACAGCAGAGTTTCCCAGAAGAAATAGATTCTTTGGCGGAGATTAAATTTCTTGTACGAAAATATCTCATAAACTTG
>JAGDQP010015989.1:0-15942 GCA_022664845.1 Lepisma saccharinum | reverse complement strand
AAACGGGAAAGTTAAAATGAAAGAACAAATTGCCCGAATATTTTCAAAACGTCTGAGAAACAGACCCATTTCCCAATGTTCAAATAATGTCATTATTATTTTGTTATAAAGGAAGGACACAGCGAATGGCGAGAACTATTGAACGTAGCAGTTATGTACCTAATTTTCACCAAAAGTAATTTTGAATCGTATTGAACGAGACAGAATTTCACCGGTAGAGGAAACAAGCCGGATTTCGTCATGCATTTATCATAATGGTCTACATATATGTATCGAATTAAGTCACGGGAGGACGAATGAATAAAAACTTCCGCTAAGACTAGGAGTCACAGATTTAAGAATAATAACAAATCTTTCGATTTGGTCAACTTTGCAGCAGTAATTAAATTACTTGAACAGCAAGACAGCAAAAGTACATAGATTAAATTACTACATAACATTTACTGGAATGAAACATCTGTCATTAGGCTAATTGAAGGAAGTGAAAAATTAAAGTTGGAAAAGGAATAAGACAAGGAGATTCAAATTATCCAAAATAATTTTCTGCGTTCCTCGCTGGAATTTGGAACAAAAATCAAATGTTTATAACTTAATCACCTATGATTCGCTGTGATATAATATTGTTCCGTTCAACAACGGAACAAATACAAACCAGAATAGAAGAACTGGGTAATAATAACTCGAAAATAGCTTCGAAAATGAACGTGAAAGAAAAGTAGCATATAATAATTATTCCCCAAAGTAGAAATAAAGATCCAGTGAGATACAACAGGTTTAGCTGAAAGGAATGTTAATCCTGGTCAGCTCAAATCTCTCAGTGCCAAGCTAACGGAAGAAAGAAATAGAAGATATAGAAAGCATAGATCTCGTTGGAATGTTAAACATTATTTTCAAATGGAAACTAGCAATGTGCTTTAAGCATAAATATACAATTTGTATGCCCTATTTTTGATACTTGTACATTGAATGCGCAACCTCTTCAAACACTAATAGTTTCACTAACTTTAATGGAGATAGGTACCCCAGGAACATGTAGGAGAAACAGGAAGATAAATGGATGGATCCGATGTATAATAAACGTAGAAGATATAAACAAGACTACGAACAATATGAAGCGGAGATGGGTCGATCACATAGATAGACGAACGGATAAAAGGTGGGCGACAAATTTACTACATTGGACTCACACAAAGAAGCTACGACCGAGATAACGTCAAATGCAAAATGAGTACATGAAATCAAGCCTCTTTATGAGTATAATCGATGAGTATGGCAGCAAACTTAGATTTGAGAAGACAGAAGAGCTTTCCATCCAGCAGTGGATACGAAACGGCTGATGATGCTCTTGCCGATGATTATCTGGTGAAAATCATAAGCCTCTATTTTCCTACAGCAAAAGCGTATTCCATAGGTCGTGGTCCAGTATCGAAAGCATTCCAGACAGTATTTTAAAAATAAAATTAGAAGCCCGATCAGATTCGAAATTATTGTTTCTCGGTGCCAAAGTATCATTAACAATAAATGTTAATGCTCACATGTGATTATTGTATCACAATTCTAATTTTGTTTTCCCACATTTTCAGATGCAGTGGCGAACCCAGGTTTTAGTTTGGAGGTACTGTCATTTTCCTCTCACTTCTTGGGAGGAACCATATTAGTAGATATAATAACGATGGTAAAATATGGATATCTATGCCCGTCAACTATTCTAAAAAAAATAGAAGTGCATTATACAATATATTTTTCAGAAGCAGCAATGAACCAAGAGATTCATGCCCTACCTTCACTTTTGTTTACGTTAATATACTCCCTCACAAGAACTGAATGGCAGAGAATCGCCCCAAAGTTGGCAACAGCCTCTAAAAAAATCGGAGTACATAATTGGGATTTTTTACTCCCAAATCAAACGTTCAGTTTTTACAGTGTGGTGTCCCTCCTCGTATTTCTCGGTAGCAGTGTCTGCTTGCCCCTCAGATGTGTTCTTTGCCTTTGGTAGTAGATGCCTCGTTTTATTACTGTATTTTATTGCATATAGTTTTCCCTACAAGAGACAAACGCTACAACATCAAAAAAACAAAAGCTAGCTTTGTAATCTTCCAAATTGAATTTTGACTCTTTCTACAACTTTTGTACTAACTGTTTGTAGTACTTGGTTACCCCACGTTGTTACTTAATACCGCTTTTTGCATAACAACTGTTGTGTGCTCTTCAAAACTAATGTTTTATTGAACTCAACCAAATTCAAGTCACGTTTCAGTTATCATATTAAGTATGTTTCTTGAGACAAGCAAACTAATCTAGATACATCACTAGCATTATATTTGTTCTGCTTTTCAGAGGTAATTTGAAGCCATGTGGAGGTTCAACCGACCTTCAGAAATAAATAATGCTAGCATTTGAATTACTCATCTCTATACCGAAATATTTATATAAAATAAATATTGTTCATACTATTTTCAGGGTAACTAAGAAAGTACAACATATTATTAAGGAATATTAGGGCCTATTGTTGTTTTATATTTTAGCACATTAGAGTCAGTTTGCATTATTTATAATTATCGTAAGCCCATTAAAATCTTGTGGAAGAAAAACTGTTTATTTTGTACCTGGGATGGCCTCATTAACCTCTTAATTAACCTCACGACGTCAGAGCTTATGAAGAAACGTGATGTGACATGATCGACCTGCTAAACAGTTGTTTTATCATATACATCAAGATGGAACATGCCATATCTCTTGTACTACGTACACGAGAATTAGATAACACACTGGTAAGTGTGTTAGATAGGTCAGATATGTTCAATACGAAGCTCCAGGCAACATTATTCATTGTTAAGATGGTATTATTTTCGCCACATTGTTTGGTTTCTCAGTATGCGCCAGTCTTCGACTCATGGGAAAGATCAATTAAGATAAATCAATAGAACGATTTAATGGTGATTGGTGACGCAATAACAATGTCGATGTCGTATCAGCATACTTCCGCGCTTGGCTGTAATTGCATTGTTAAAAAGCACAACTCTCATGTATTTCAATATAGATTATCACTCATTGGTATAGTGAGTGAACTACTAGTCCTCCGTCTTGCTTAGTAAGACCCCCCGAGTGACCCCAGTTTCCTGCTAGGCTCGGAATAACAGGAAAAAGGACATTGAAGTTAATAATGTCAATCTGTACACACCATTTGGTTTGCGAAAGTGCCTCGATCAAGTTCACCTGCTTCGGGCCCCAGCTTGCATTAAGCCACATAATACTGAAGAGTAACGAATCAGAAAGTTTCCGGATTTCTTAACCTATTTATTAAGAGCAACAAACCGGATGAATAAGCATGTTCGGACAAGTTAATTTCAAAAGCGAAATCTCATTTAAACGGATACTCAAATGAGAAAATTTGTTGTGATATTGAAATCAAAATATTAATCTACCTTTGAACAATGCAGACGACTGACACACTATCTTAAAGTTGAGGAAAGGACAATTCAATCAAAAAAATCATAAACTAATTTAAACATCCGTTTCAATAGAAAAATCACTTTAAAACTCCTGAACTATGTGAAAACTTTAATTAGACAAAGACTAGAATTATTAAAAACTGAATCATAAAAACGAAAAACTTGCAGGTTAACATTTAGCTTCAAGAAACAGTAGTGTAATTGCACTTCAATAATACTAATAATTTATTACAAAAAAATAAGATATTAACATTTAATGAAGAATGTTTTCTAGTTTTCACGATGTGCATTACGTTATTGGAAATTATTTGCTTTACAACCGGCATAATGAATTATTTTGGCTGATACCTAAACTGCTGGCAAGTTGTACACTAAACATATTCACAACATTAATGTCCGCTACGAGTACGTTAAAACCGGACAGACCTAGATGGGGTAATTTTTCACCCATAAACATATGTTTTCTTCTTTCTTTTTCCTTTGTCCGGTCATCGACCTAGGTATGCTTCTTTCAGCATACGTAACATGCAGTAGCATTTTTATTATCCTAGCATTCTTTGTTTGTCAACAAAAGAGGAACATTCTTTTCGTCTGGGTTCTAAATGACCCGGTCTCTGCTGCTTACGTAAAGGTATTTTTGTCTTGTTTATCCAACACTGTCCGATTTGTTGCCAGTTTTTTTTTTTAATTGCGCAGTGTTCTTTCTCGTTTTTGCTCATTACCTTAACATGCTCCGACATGTCAACAGTGTTGCCAGGTGGCAGAATTTTCTCCACAAAATGCAAAATTCATTGTCTTTGCGGGAATGCGGGATATTTCCTTCAAATATATAGGGTACGAGATATTTTTTTTAAAAAATATGTAACAACGGAAACGCATGTTATAACGTTTACATATGATGTGTTTGATTGCATTTTTTCGTTGAGGTAAATATTGAATGAAATTGGAAAATTACATTTCTACGGACGGGAAATTTCCCTTCACGAAGTGATAACACTACCTGTCACTGTATATATAAAAGCATCATACTCCAGTTTCACTCGTGCAGGCGAAGAAAGTAAACAAACTGTGCGCGTATGATTGCTTTGCAGTTATTATGTCCGAGGAAAAGTTTTCGGGGGTCCAAGGTGTGTCTGAGTATAGCATGTATAATAAATATAGTTAATTACGGTTGAAATTTTTACTATTTTGCCATAAAATATTGTTTTTATGGGGAGGTGTCCGGACCCAGCCAATAATTACGTCCCAGATGCTCACCACTAATAGCAAGCTTCAAATAATTTGGAAATTTAATAATAATAGAATGTTTTCCTTAAAAACAATTAAAATTCTGATGGGTCAAAAATGACCCCATGTTCGCCAAGAACGTTATTTCTACCATCTCCATCAGGCGAGTGTTAAGGAAACATAACAGTATGGACATAACAATATTTCTTCTCATCTAAATGTTCTACATTATGTGGTGATATATTAGTTGAAGATTCAAATTGAAAGAATACTTTTCTATTGAAACGAACACCTACAGATAATCTTTCTACAGAATTAAACAAATCTAAGCATTAGTGTCAATATTTGGTGGTTTAATTTACTTATTCTAAACGTTTAATATAGGTAACATCAAAAGAAATTTGTTAATATTGTGTACGTGAAAAACGTATTCATTTTTGCTGTACATGCAAAATTGGAAATATTTCAAATATAACTCACTTGGGACTAATCTCCTTCTCATTATTACTATTGAAACTAATCACCTTCTAACATTATTCTGGTAGGAAAAGAGCCTCACGATGATAACAATCGTTAGGTTTAGGGTTTAACGAACTGTTGTACAGCAGATGTTACAGCCTCCATATAGTTAACTATCCGAACGAAAGAGTTTTGTAAAGGGTGAAGCGCTTACTAGCTTCTGGGGGCAAATTAAAATAATAGCGCAGGTGGGGAAACTCTCAACCAAAGTCAATCAATTTTTAGAGGTTGATGACATTATCTGGCCTGACATAATCAAGATATATATGGTTATTTTGCAACTGACAAAGCCTAATATATTTGAACGCAATCATACTCGCAGTCTGCAACAGTAGAATGTGGCATTTGGAATTTGTATATGTTCCAGAGATTTCCAGTAAAGTATCCCACAGAGCACTTAATATTGCATTCTTGCAGATCAAGTTTTACTCAGGATGCTCTTGGAAACTGTTCATAAATGCGAAGCAAAGTCATTCAATGATTTTATTCCTATCGAGAACACACTTATTACCTTCCGTGAAAATGCGCGTTCGAAATCTGCATATTTCTACATATTTGTACAGGAAAATGAACGAAATATGAACGCTTTGTTTGCCTCTTACTGAGATGTTCTCAGCTAAATTAGAACCCAACGATCAGACTTGGTGATAAACGTCAGTTATTCCAACATACTTTCAAAGTGTTGCTCTGTGTAAGTGGAAGGTTTGGCTAATTCTCCTATAGTTGTATTCAGGCTGCTTCCAATAGTTTAATCGGGATACTATTAGGGAAGCACTGTTGGACGTCCAGACCGTAGTTAAACTTGACAGCTTCCGTTTCCGACCCTGTATTTTACAAACAACTGAAGAAATATGATATTACTACCTTTATTATATTACTGCCTTTATTGAACTCCTTATTCGATAAACAGTGGCTGATGTTCTCCTGATCAGTCTTCATTTCAAAGAGACGATATACTGTCTATGTCAGCTCTCCAAACTCACCGCTTGTTCTGGTTGCTGCTATTTTGCTCTTCCAAGTATGTTGCTATCAATCCATGAACTTGAAGGACAATAGCCAACGTAAAAACTCCGCCAACCTACTGCATGTCAAAACCGGTAGAAAAATTGTACACTTACATAATTCTACTAACAATAATATAACATAACAACAAAAAATATATATATTGTAAAACTAAGTACACTTTTGTAAATACATTTTTTTTTTATTTTTAAGTAAGATGTAAATAGTAAATTTGGATATAATTCTCTTTGCTTTTTCAAGATTGGTTTGGTGATTTCTTTGGAGGACAAGTAAAGCCATCGCATAGACGATTCCTGCCACCAAATTCCAAAGTTCGTTTTTCACCACCACGGTACATTCAACCTAAAGGTATATGCTTCAAAGTGAATTTTACATCTAAATAGATGTTGTAATTAGTATATATATCGAACTCCTTTGAATATTTTTAGATTAGGTTATAATTTGATCTAATTATTTGAAAAAAAAATGGTTTAACAATCAATATTCCATTGAATACATTCATACGTATATGTAGGTGTCATCCTTTATTGAAGGTGTTACCATAGCATTTCCCTGGTGTGACTGTGGAAAACAACTGAAAAAAATAGTCAGAATAGTCGACCGCTGAGATCGAACTCAGATTTCCCGAATTCTACGCTAATGCTCAATTACTGATCAGCAGCTCCGGTGGTTTATAAGTAAAATTTAGATTTGTTCCCAGACTAAAGATAATCACTACCTTGAAATTTCAGAACTGTTTGGTCACGTCTAACTATATATTGCAATACATAATAGTAATGGCAGCAAGATGTTTCATTTCCCTTTGGTTATTTATATGATTGCTCTCCTGTTTCAATATACTCGAGGTTTAGGATAATAATAAATATTAAAATTGCAAGTGAGATTCAATATAATACTGTTCTTTTTGTCCCTATTCACACGACCAGGTACAGTCACAATCTTGTCCTTATAGTCGGCGCTTGCCTACCTATTTATGAACAAAGCATATTTTGAGAAAAGCATTAAATACAGGAAAGCGGAAGAAGATCGGAAACCGGGACTGTGTGGTCCCAAAAGCTTCTACCACTAACTGGAATCAGATACCTTTATTCTAATTGCTAAGGGTTGAGAAAACTACCCGGAATTGAATTTATTCTATTTTAAGGCATTTAGGCAACTATGGCTCAGGCCAAAACCAGCCGGAGTGACGATTTATGTTCAATCCACACCTTCACGTCTTGGAGCGTGTTAGTACCGAATAAACTGCTTGGCGAAATAAAATGGATGGGCTACTTTTTAATCCTCAATAACACGCAGTGTGTATAGCTAAATGTTTGCACTGCCATTTCTATCATTACATGATGGTATAATGAAGGGAATACAGTTTCCTACGGAAGTGGTCAGAGAGAAAATTGCTTGCGTTTGGGTTGTAGGCTGCCAGAAAAAAAAACGTCACTGCAACTCGAACAAACTTTACTGGGCGATTATGGACTGTCCGTCACATGCATAAAGGACACATTTTAAGGTTGGAAATTGAACTTACAAGAATTTAATGGAACATCATATGACTATTGAAATTGTTGATAATGAACGAAGAACAGTTGGAACTGCCTTCAGGGCACACGTTCTACCTAAACGAACAGAGACTAGAAAACTAATAGGAGTTGATTTTAAAATAAATGATAAACTTGATGGCACGAATCACAACAAAATAACTATGGAATATTAGATAGAATCACGCGCGTCTTCCCCCTAGGGTATCAATAAATATAAACAATAGATTCAGTATCGAAGTTATATAGGTATGTACTAGGACATCGTCACATGCGGGTAATAAGTCGCAAAAACCTATAAAAAGAAAACACAGAAGATTTTGGATATTAAAATCGTATCATAAAACTATAATTGTAGAATTCAATTGCGAAATAAGAAAACAAAGATTTTAGCGACACGAAAGTAGCAAGTTTAGAAATTTCAAAAAGAAACAAGATAGTAGAACAGGAATAATTATTGGAATAATTAGAAGCCAAAAGCGTACTCTTTGTCAATACATTTCTCAAGTAACTGCCCCAGTTGAAGTCTAGAAAGGGAAGCCCAAGTTGGTGTAAAAATAAAATAGTCTTCATTTTAGAGGAAAATTGTTCAACGCCTGTCTGTTCAGAACAGTTATAAACCTCAAGTGATCATAGGATTTTGTCATGCAAGCTGAAACTAATACTAGACTTGGAAAGATAAAGATTATCAGAGGAAAACCTTAGCTGTAGAAAACCAGCAAAACATTTGAGATAAAATTAATCAGCAGATTCAGCGCCTTGGAAAAGTAAGGAGTTTAGAATGATATCAATACAGGAAATAAAATACTGACTAAAATAACAAGACAGGCAGCGAAGGAAATAGCAGCCCATATAAAAAACATGGTAATTAGAAACAAAACTATTTTTTTGACGAAATAAAGTAGGAAAAATCAAAGAAAGGGAATATTACATACATAGGATCGAGTACATAGAAGCTTAAGGAATGTAATAAAGAAGATGTATGAAGATATAACACAATTGTTTTTTGGAATCCAATAGAAGAAAACAATAAATTGAAGTATACCAAACAGCAGCTTCTGATAGAAAGCAACTAATTGAAGTTAATGGGCCAGATAAGACCAATAGTAGATAAATAGAAATAATAAAAATATCTTAAATTTTCTAGAGACAATTTAATTACACCGATGAAGATTCAAAAATATATGAAGTGCGATACGGAATGAAAGAAGTGATCAAGTTCTTTTAGGAATGAAGAAAGCTAGCTCGCCAAGAGAAGATGGACTTACAGCAGATTTTTATAAATGTGTAGGTCAAAAAATAAAAGGGCAACTTGCTCAATCATTCTTAAGGTGTATGAAATAAGAAATATCCTCAAACTACATTTAATATATAGTTAATACAAGAAAGAGGACAAAGAAGGCATTGCGAACTACAGAACAACTAGTTTACTTTCAGTTCTATAAAAATGTTCACCTAAATTATTTTGAAGCGTATTGAACGAGACTTAGATTTTCACCAGCGAAGGAAACATGTCGGATTTCGTCGTTGATTTATCATAATGGTCCATACGCAAGTATTGAGCTAAATTATGATAACGACTATTGAATATGAACCTGGACTGTGTCTGTGATCCAAAGATTTTGAAAAGAAGCTTCTGATTCGATCCGCTTGACAGCAATACTTGAACAGCAATTCAACATTTACTCAAATATAATATCTCTTATTAAACTACATCAAGAGAGTAAAATTGTTGAGGTTCGAGGAGAAATAAGAGATGGTTATTAATACATTTTTCGAAATTGTTTTCTACTGTTCTTGGAGGAAGTTGGAATAAATATCAATTGGGTATATCTTATTCACCTAAGATTCTCTGGTGATATAATCCTGTTCGTTTCAAATGGAGAATGGACGAAATGAGTAATAATAGTTCAAAAATAGGCCTTAAAATTATTGTGAGTAAAACAGAATATTGGGCATTCAACATTCTGCAAAGAAGTAAATACGGATTCACGGAGAGACAATAGGTATAATTGATGAGTATATTTACTTAGGCTTATCTATTATTTATCATTTGTAGCTCGATTGGAATATTTATATTAAAATATATAAAATGCGTTTTATCTTTTATACTTGAACATTGAATATGTAACTTTCTCATAGCCTAAGAATTATAATTGGGAGATGCATGCTACGAATATTTAAGAGAGGCAGGAAAAGCAAATGAATGGATTTGCAGTCAAACGAATATAGAATATCATATATTATATGATCAAGACTGTGAAGAAAAGGAAGTGGAGATGGGTCAATCGCATAGCAAGACGAACAGATGGAAAATGGACGATAAATGTACTACATTCGATTTATATGGATAACAATCAACTGAGACGACGTCTAAATCTAAGATAAATACATGAAACCAAGCGTTTCTCAGGTGGAACATCGATGGTATTGAGAAAAGCACTCAAGTTACCTAATCCAAAATAGCTTAAACAAATTCATAGGTTATAAAATAATTCCTAATTTATTATCATAACTTTACTCACAAAGATTACTGCACGTTGCGTAAACTTTACTCACAAAGATTACTGCACGTTGCGTAACTGCCTAACATATAACAACACATAGAACCACCAACGCTAACAATAATCATAGATTCAGTTGTATCTCAATCTGGATGTTTTGCCATAGCTAACGAACAATATATATTCACTCATATTTACCTAGAATCTGCATCAAAGCAATATTTGACAAACACCATATATCCTGCATTCAAATGGCCTGTGCATATCATATAATTACGTTCCAGATATATTTTATTTTATTATATATTTATTATTATTTTTCCATCGATACAGAATATACCATTTTTCTAGAAATTCAACAAAACAGGAGAAATACTATAACAATTGCATTTGCATGAAACAAACGTTACAGAGCCGACTAAAAAATAATGTTTGTTTGATATGGGGATATTTGTAACACATTTTAAAGGCGATATGAATTCTCTAACATACAGCCGATTAGCAATGACAGATTATGATGATGATGATCTGGTGAAAAAAAAACTCGATTTGCCTACACTAACATAGCCACCACAAAATTGAAAGCATTACAGGCAATATTTAAAAAGATCAAAAGCTTTATCGCATTCAAAATTATTGTTTCCAGGAGCCAAAGCATGATTCATAATATCATTTTCATGCCATGTTATATGTGGAAATATTGAATAATTTCTTTTCATTGAAAGATACAAGAAAATAAACAAAACTAAGTAACTGAAAATATGGAATATGTTAGCTGAATATATTTTAAAATGAAAAGCAAATTCAGAGTTTAAATTTTATATATACCTATCAGAAACAATATATTTAACACGTTTCCCAATGAATCCAAATATAATAATTTCACAATCTTAAACACAATTTATTACGATTAAAATAAATTCGAAGTAAAATAAGGTAAACTATTCACTATAAATTAAAAAGAAAGCACTTGGAAACAAAACGAACAATACGCAAAAACGATTTTGGATGTCAAAAGAGCATATTAATTTACCATCTACCTGGTTCTTGGATTCTGAATAAGCTGAGAAGCACGAATATCCTGAAAAGTACGTAAACTTTCACTCAAATTCATAATTTAAAAAAAAATGAAATTCAAATGAAGAAAAAGTCCTAAGAAACTCTTGAACACAGACCCGTCTCTGTCTGTAAGAATAAAACTTTTGTAAAAATCTCAGCCTAGTAATAAATACAATTTCTGAAGCAAATTTAGTAGTAACAAATTGAAAAGTTTTCTCCATATAATACTCTTATTCTAAATCAATAAATATATTCAACTTTGAGGTAGATAAATAATGTTTAAATGTCCGAAACGTACACATAGTGTCAGATTGAAAGTGGCATAAACTAGTCGAGAAAATAATATGTAGTAAACTGCGAAGAGCATACGTTTTCTCTCTAATTTGCTCCACAAATAAGCATTCGCAAATATGAATATTGCTAAAAGTTAATTGTTTAGTACATTGGCGCACTTAATTCATCAATTTCATTATTTTTAGGTAACAGCTTAAGATTGAAACGTAAAACATACGAGTTTGCACCTTGCTCCTTGCCTGAGCTTTTAAATATAGTTTCTCTTGCACAGTCGAAATAAATGCAAAGAAAATAATCCTGGTTTACAAAGGAAAACCAGAATACAGAATCAATTAAACTGAACAAAATGCAGAAACATCCAAAGGAATGTAAACAAAGTCCGGAATTCATATCAACATTAGGTTGAATAGCAGCTATAAACAATGTGTTTGATTTTCTAGAATATTTTAAAAACCTAGCAGAAAAGCAAAATTCAATCCGAAATTCTGCGCTCAGGTCTATCTAACACAGAAATGAAAACAGGAACACCTCTCAAAATATTAAAGACACAGAAACCTTTGTAATAATGGAAAAGAAAAGAAGTAGTTTGCAATAAACATTGCACAACCTCGTACTACATAACTTTATTAACATTAAATGCCAATAATTGCATGTTGTAAGCGAGGTCGTCCCGAGACTTGTGATCTGGCAAAATCGCGTATATGTTACAAAAATTAAAACTTTTAAAAAGGAAACTTGAATGTAACTTAAGTTATTATTGCATCTTTAAGAATTGAAAAGTGGTCAAATTCAGAAAATAAACAATTGTAACTACCACGAAACTTAAGAAAACATGATGCAAGAACGTACGCAATAATCGCAATTTAGAAATACGGGTTAGTAATATTTCTATATGATTAATCGCTAGACGATTTGTAAACGTCTTATGAAATTTGCTTTTTAATAGAAAATATGAGTTGTAGCAGTAAACAGAAATTTAATCTGTAAACTCGTGTAGGTTAAGACACAGCATGTTGAATGGCAACAAGTTAGAAAGACAATTTATTAATTGCCTAATTTGATCAGTTGCCAGCGATTTTTGTAGATTTCCGATATTACATATCTTAGAGCAACAAACAGGAATCGAACTCTGCCCGTTCAGACAAGTAATTTTAAATACAAGTTTAAAATTTGTATGCATATTGAAATAAGACAATTTGTTTTGATATTGTAATCAAAATAACAATTTAAACTAAATACAAGAAAAATTGTAACTGCTCTGATTGACAATACTAAGAAGAAATAAAACCATCACCATAGGACTAGGCGGATAGCACATATAATATATTTTAATTGAGAAATATGTACTTCAGTATTACATTTATCATAAACAAATTACGAAAATCACTTGAAAATTAAAATATATAGTTCAGAGGTGGTAATCTCTGCGTAAGTTCGAATAAAACAAAGGCTATAATAGTCAAAACAGAGCCATATAAACGAATAATTTGCAGGTCAACATTTAGGTGGAAGAAACAAAAATTGTACGTATCGTTAAAAGTATACAAATGATTTTTTTACAAAATATCTACGAAGATTCAAAGAAGTGTGTTTTCTAGTCTTCAACATTGCATTATGGAAAAAAATATTTGTTTTTTCAAGAGATATAACATATTGGTTTCTTTGAATTAATACGTACATTGCTGCCAAATGTGATAGAATATCCCCAAAAATAAGCGTAATATTAATGTACATTATGTGTACGCTAAATAAATAAAACATTTTAGACTCAATATAATATTATTCCCAGCTAAATATAATATATTATGTGGTGATATATCAGTTTAACCTTTTAATAGTAACTCTTTTCTTTTTAAATAGCCCCGCACATATAATATTCTATTCAATCAGACATTTTTCAAAAATATTTTCCTAAGACATAAATGTCAACGTATTCTTGTGAGTTATTAACTGTATAAAGGTATATTTCTAAACAGTATTGTTAATTTCAACATTTTTATTTCTTCATTAAAGTAGTCCATGCAGCTAACATCATTCGGACTTTGTAGTTATTGTGATACCTGTTTTAGTGGCCTTTAAAATTGCAAACATTTCAAAATTGAGTTACCCTGGAACTGTGAATAATCCCCATCAAAAGCAATAATCTTCTGCCGTTATTCTAGCGGTAGAAGAATCCCAAGCCAATAAAATTTGTTAGATTAAACAAAAAACATTTTACAGCAGTTTTCACAGCCTACAAACAATTAAAAGCCCGAGTGAAGGAGTTCTGTAAACTGGGAAATGATTGGTAGCCTCCAGTATTATCATGTTAGGATGATTGAATTGCGATTCACGAGGCCTGGTTTATTTGAACGCACTGTTGTTCTTAACCTGTCCAACAGTTGGCATTTGAGTGTGACATTTAAGGTGTGTTTAGGTTCTAGGACTTCCTAGTGAACTACGACTTCGACATCCCACATACATTTAATATTACATTATTGATTTTATGTTCTAGTTTGATTGTCATTAGATACGGTTTAGAAACACGACCCCAAGTCCTTGAATGCTTTATATTCTGGTACATAACACATATTTAACCGTTCCTGAAACTGCGTGTTCGGGACCTGCATATTAGTACTGGAAAAACAATTAAATAAATTCGCGTTGCTCCCTACCGTTGAGTTGATCTCAGCTCATGTGCAACACTAGAATTGGATATCTTGGTGGAACCAAGCGTTTGGAACCAACTGTCAGCTGTTATCCAGTGTACTTGAAAGGTTCCCGCTATTTCGTTTATAGTAGGATTCGTGTTGTTTATTATAGTTCGATAAAGTTCAATTTGGGGTAACACTGTTGGATGTACAGAGAGTGGTTACTCTTGACAGATTCGGTCTCCGACCTTGAAATTTCGAACTACAGCTTTCGAGTTATATCGTCTACTTCATTTTCACCATATAATTACATCAGACTGTCGCTAAATTAAATTTCAAACGTAAATAGAGATAATGTACTCCTTATCGATGTCCATTCCAGCGAGATAATACGCTGTCCCTGTTTTCTCATCCACACGCACAAATTGTTATTTTTATTGTTATAATGCTGTCCCGCTTACGTTGATATAAATATATATACTCGTAGCTCCAACTGTAAGGTAAGTATTCCACTAACCTATGACATGTCACAAATTGTAGAAGTTTTGTATCTAACGAATATTATCAACCCAAACATATAACCACGAATCAAAATATATTATAAAGCTAAATACACTATTAGGAAATCCGTTATTTTATTTTAATTTTCCATTTCTTGTAAATGTAATCAATAATGAAATTATTTTTATCCACTAGTTAAAAATGGGCATCGGGATACATTCTTCGGAGGACCAACGATGCCATGGTATACACGATTTCAGCCACCGTCTCCGAAAAACCGTTCATCACCACCACGGTACCTGTCAATTAAAGGTATATATTTCTAAGTATATGTTAAAGTGTCGAATTATATTTTGAATTTTTCTGAAACATTTTGATGAGACTATGATATATTCTAATTAATTAAAATACCGGTTCTACAATCGAATACAAACAGTGTATGAATTCATACGTGCATACGTTACTTAGGACGATATTACGCATATTGTTCAGTGATCGGAAATAAATTATTTGCTATAGTTATGGGTTGAGTCAATAAATATAAATGGGTAATAAAGGAGTGCTCCATACGTATTTTGCCGAATTTATACACGACCCTTTTTAAATTATATAGAGAATATATGATCAAATCAATCGCAAGGTTCACTTATCTTGTGTATGTTTTATTTTCACTTTTCAAGACCACACGAAAAAATATGCCTTGTCCTTTATTGGGACAATATGGCGATTTGTTGCTCTTTGATGGACATTTGTAAGAAACTGTTACACATGATGGTGAGTTTTATAATCAGCATTCTGAGGTAAGCCTTTATTTGATGTGCAGTTATATGCAATGCTAATTTTGCACTTTTGAAACAGACACTCATAAAACCAATACAATGGAAAAAGGATGATTATCACCATCACCTTAATTTATATATCTGTATCTTTTCGAAGTCAATACTATTGCTGACTATTCAAGGTTACTGAAGTGCATGCCTCTAATTTTGAAATCATTCACCTGTACAATTGTGAAAATTTTATGAAGATCTCTGCTTTAGATTTCATTGGTTAAAACCAGACCAATGATGTAAACACTAGCTCCTTGTTCTTATTCCTAGTTGGTAGTGCATACACAATGTGACCAAAAGTATAACATACACATTAAAATTAATAACACATTTCGGCAGCTCACTTACAGGAACACTGGAAGTTAATATTG
>JAGDQP010015988.1:0-41464 GCA_022664845.1 Lepisma saccharinum | reverse complement strand
GGTTTCAATCGATTTATTTTGTCCAACTGTGGAAATGCATATCGTTCTTGACACGGCAATATGTCGTAAACAACTGCATTTCAAATAAACTTCATTTTTTTTTACCTTAAACTGCTATACTGGCAGTGTAAACAAGTTTAACACACGGTCTTCATAAGGGAACAAGGATTTTTTTTTAACGGATCAAATTAATTTATGGGCAAAAGGCATTATTTTATATATTGGCCTACTTTCACTTAAGCTTTCAATTTAAGTCTCATTAATTTACTTCTTACGTGGTTTATATATGAGTCTCTTTGATCAAAAATGCATTTGTGAAATACAATATTTCATGATTCCTGAACACATTGCTAAAATAAAATGACTCGTGATGAGAGTTACGACATATTGCGGTGTCATGAATTGTTCCAAATTGTCGCCATTTTGATTTGTATGAAAACAACTTTATCACACGCACTAGATCACACGATATTCTCATATAAAATTATTACACTAGGTTTATAAAATATTAATTAAAATAAAGTTATATAGAAAGTTAGTTTCCACGTACCTTATTTAATGCGACACAGGAGAGTGGAGAACAAACTGTTATTGCTTCCCCTTCTTTCTTGAAATCTAAATAACTACAAACCGTTATTAGACGTCGATGCGTATACTGTAGGTGGCGTGTTATGTCTAGCAGTTTCACGTCAGATATAAGTCAAGCACCCATTGGCAAAATGTAATTTTATCCTAGCAAAGTTGCTAGGATAAAATTATAGAAAACCAGCAGAAATTACATTGTAAATTAAAGTAAACTAGTAGACAGTACAGAAAAGGGTTCTACTACTAAAACAGTATACCTGGCAACATTTAGACGACAGACACCTGTGCGAAAGATAATGGGTTGCTTTTAAGAACTTCAGATAAACAAAAACAATCCGTTGATAAAGAAATGTATGTTTTTCTTCTTCTTCAATAAACACAAAGAATTTGAGTGTTTCCCCAATTTAGTATAGAAAGGAACGTAATTTTGTATAGAAACGAACGAAAGGACTTTCTTAACTTTCATTTGAGCAGACAATAAAAAGGAAAATATTTAACAATGACAATACAGCAGAGATTACGCAAGGATTTTCAGTTTGGGTGGGGGTGTAGACAAAATTGGGAGGGTGTAATAGTTTTGCACATTTTCTATCGATTTTTGACTGAAAAAATGTTAACGTTTGCGGGGGGGGGGTGTTCTCGAGCATTTCGGGAGTGATACCACCACAGGGTCTGTCTGGCGGAATTACTGCAATAAGCCTCAACTTAGAATTTGGAAGCTCGGTTTGTCATGGTGCCGGCAATTTTGATTGTTTTTATAAAGGCTTTTTTACAGTCTCAGAAGGTAAATATCGGGTGGTACGCGTACTTTAACGGGCGACTTGTGCGCTTTATTCGTAGTCAATCTTATCTTAAAAGTGATGTAGTGACGTACGGAGCCACCGTAGCTCAGAGGTAGAGCGTTGGCGTAGCATTCGGGAGGTCAGAGTGGGTTCGATCCCAGTGGTCGACCATCCTGACAGTCTTTCCTGTCACAACAGGCAAATGCCGGGATGGCATCTTCAACATAGGCTCTGGCCGACACCTTCACCAATACTTTTCCCTCCCCTATCCTGACCTGAGCCTTAGTTGCCTAGAGGCCATACAATTCAATTTATGTAGTGACGTCATTCCCCAGACAAGACAAGCTTAGGATGCAGGTTAAAAAACTGGAAGGATGTATAGTTTAATTTGTTTACCTATGCATATTTGTACAGAGTTAAATTATTAAACTGGAAAATAGGTTCTAACGTTAAAGTAGAATTTTGATTAAGCACCTTAGCAAACTTGATACTTTCTAAGAATGGAACCTACAGTTTGTGTTAAATTGGCATCTCATTACTATACCTTCAACCTACCTGATAAAGAGATAAATAATGCATATTAAACTCTTCTTTAAGACTGTGCATTTAGAAAAACGCTTCATAAGCACAAAAATCACACTACTACTATATAAATTACCTGAGCCGCTCCATTTTCTTTAAAAAATAATGAGGAGGCACAAATAAAAATGACAAAGAAAATGTGAGCTATTATTGGGGTGTAATACGCTTGGAAAAAGTGTAAAAAAATGTACAGAATGTGAGATAAATGTGCTCCCTTAATAGTGCTGAAAAAGTGTTCGAAAACGCTAAAAAAATGTTCTTAGGATTATAGTGCTTTTATTATGTTCAATAATGCGCTCCGATTTATGTAGTACTTATAATGGAACACATTCGAACACTTCACAGCACTTTCTTACACAATTGGTATACTCTTAAAACACATTCCTGCTTTTGAAAGTGCCCTAAAAGTGTAAAAAAGTGTTGTTTTTTTTTACAGTGTACGTAACGTCGCCAGAGTATTTACGCAAGCCACGCGTTTTCTCACGTTTGGGGAGATTTTACGTAGAAGATTGTAGTTAGTGACAGCTAAATGTTAGATGTCCGAAAGTATTTATTCTAAACTTTATATTAACGAGAAATCAGAACTTGATCGCTTAGCTTAATTGTTCATCTCATTGAATTTGATAAATGTAGTTTTTCGATGTACATGTATTACAAAAACGCTAGGACAGAGCTCAACTATATTAAAGATATAGTTACACTGTAGTCGAACTAGAAAACCTACTATCAGTGCCTTAATGAAGGTGAGGCACCCGTATACGGCGCCCAAACTGTCGGGCGTCAAATCGGGGATGTTGAAAACTATATATATATTGTATAAATAAAACTCGAAATGTACTGCGCGCCAAAATAAAAAATTCTCAGGTTGAAAAGTACGTTCCATTTTTTATGTAAATCAGAGGCAATTGGAGTTGTTATAATATATTATTATTTTGCAAAATAAATAAAAATTTGATAAGTGGCAAATTCATTATTACGTTTCGTTTTTCAATTCCTATACAATATATTAAAATTAAAGTGAATAAAATTCCAATAAGACCGAGGGTGACATTTTCTACATATGCCTCGAGCACTGAAATGCCTCACGACTCTCTCTACCATATTTACGTAAAAAGTTACGTATGTGTCTCAATTTCTGCTGCAGACAGCAAATATACATAACAACGTTACCAAAATGTTGAGAAAATGGGCACATTTGAGCGGGTATTCACTAATGTTTATCTGTTTCAGAATTACAAATGAAGTAGTTCAGTGTCTAATAGGCATTTTACAACATAAAATGGTTTTCGAGCTTATTTTTTAAATTTAAATTTTGGGATTTTGTCCGAGTTTTTTCGATATCGTCCCACTGTTGAGCAGCGGGGTTGCCCTCGACATTTGCGGCCCGGAGTAAGGGCTCCGCTTGCCCTCCCTTTGCCCCGCTACTGCCGACGCTAGTAACAGCGATGCCACGACAGGCTCCAGAGAAAATAACAAAAGCAAACTACGTGATGCGAGACAATGTTGTGGACGTTGCGTCGTCTGGTCGTGTTTCTTGGCTAAAAAACGATGGAAAGGGCGGTGGAAAGAGCGGCAAGATTTAACTTTGCCACCGTAGGTAAATTTCTAGATCCGGCACTGCATTTAACTATGCCACATGATAACATGTAATACCTTTCTAGATGACGATAATATACATTCTAGTTGTTTTTATAAAGCCAGTAAACAACTTCATACATTAGCAACATGCAAAAATGCCTGCACCAAGTTGCACAATGTATAGTGCATTACCTTACATTATGCGAATGAATGAACTAACTATTGATTGTTTTAATCAACTAATGAACTACTAAATGAGTGAGTTTCTGGATCAATGAGCACATGAAGCTGTGTATACATATTAAGTTACGTACGCACGAATTACTTTGAACAGTTAGTACATATTCTGTTTTTATATGATATTATAAGAATTGCACTTATATTGCACTGAGTAAAAGAATGATCAAATGAATAAATAAATTTCTTTTGTTCTTAAGCAAAGGTGACCCAAAGCAAATTTTCAAGGAGCTAGAAAGATAGTTTAAAACTTGTAGAAATACAATTGAAATTAGGTATACTCGTCAGTGAGTGCTCCCTGCCCTTATCAACATGCTTCTACTAACGTTAAAAGAATGAGATATTCAACACATATAGTACACATAGTTGAGAATACGTCGTACGCGCACTATTTAACCGCTTTCTTTTTAATAAAAAGGTATCAAGAGTTAAGGAGGCATTCTGATAATGCGTCTCTACATCATGCATTCTGATCTTTTTGTTAACGAATGTCTGCCTCCACCAAGTTTGGTATTCACTAAATTGTGCGGAAAAGACTATAAAATGTAATGATTTAGAATTATCTAGGAAGGATGTATGGAAATACACAAGGAAAATTATACACATCTGATCTTACTTGCTAAAAGTAGGTTAACATTAAAGACGATCTACGTACGCAAGAATGTAGAAATTTTCGAGAAACTATTCATTATATATATATATATATATAAAATTCATTTGCAATTGAATCAGTGTATAACAACTTTATTTAGATTTACTAAGAAACAGTAATTTGAATTTTCCTGGCAAACGATCCGTATATTAGGTCTGAGAAAGCATAAAATAGACGAAACAAGTCTGCCATGAAGGGCGCATAGCGAAACTTCATTAGTCGTCGGAGAATCCTTCACAAAGACAGAGGAGAGCGCTTTCCATTCTATGTTCGTCTCCATTACAAGTTCTCTTTCATGAGTGGTTTCTGACGCCCTGAATGCAGAAACAACTTTGGGAGAAATTATTCGTCCGTTTTTGCTGTCTGCAGAACTCCATTTCTTTGCGTTGTTCCCTGAAATACTTCTAACTAACGAAGCGTTTCAAGCGAGAATAGAAATTCTCTGAGAATAGAAATATCTCTGAATAGCATTTTGTTTCTAAAAAAACTTGGTGTCACGGGGCTATGTTTTAAAGTTCCTTCATTTTTAGCTCTCTTACTCTCTCACACGACAGACTACAGATAACACAATTCCAAGTGTAAAGTAATATAATAATCTAGTCCATAATCTTTAAATACATATGGAATTATAATTGAAATTGATAGATACAACAAATATACGTTAAAAGAATAGCTATTCCTTTCTATGCAATCCATCTTCATAGCTTTAATAAGTTCGTTCTAACTTTCAAACAAAGTATTGTCTTTTAGCTCCTTGTAAGCCGATAATTTACTCTTCTAGACTATTTTTTACGAACGATAAATAAGTCTAGTCTACAAGAAGTTAGTCATCCAAGACTTATATTAGCTATTGGTAATTAGATTCCTCATTTGGTAGACGGTAAGCAGCAATTGCATCTAAAACAGTGATCTGAGGGAAGATGCCTATCGAGAAAAGATGGCTACAGCAGTGCGATTCCATAACTATGACACTAGATGAAAAAAAAATGTTTGGTGTGAAAGAGGCAGTCAGAGATCTGTCACGTGGATACGAAGAAAGTCCTTTGAAAGAATTTATTTTAGCCTAAAAATAATTCATCTAGTTATTGAACAGTTTATGATCTGGCTAAATTCCATGGCAGAGTAGAAAATGCACTTGAATAGGGTAGTTTTATTGTCAAGTATTTGCTTAGACTGTATCACGAAGAAGCCATGCGTGTGGAGGGAAACAGGTGAAATGGCATCTTGCCCCGAAGGTTAGGCATAAATTCAAGGGCGGCGGTTTTCAATATATATATATATTGAGGGAGGATGGGGAGAAAAGTGCTTAATCTGTTATGGGCGCATGCAAGCACTGTTTACGTTGAGACAAAATAACGCACTTTGTTATACGACTACTTCCTTCTTGAAAACCGAAACGCTTTCAAATAAGCAATCCATAAAATTTCATGTATCACGAAGAACGGTAGTTCTTCGAGTGACGCTAAGCAGCGAGTCTGTTAGCGGAATTCACATATATACAGCTACTTTCGGATCTAGCAAACTACGAGTATAAGCCCGATGTTGATGCTTGAAGTTGCATTTGAAAGCTGTTTGCCGTACTAAGACACAGAAAATAATGGATCGGTAGGACCTCCCTGGGAACCCTTAGGGCGGTTTGAAAATTTTTCAGAAATTCACATTTCTGGTTATAGCACTTACCATAGACCATATAGGCACCCAAAGCTTGCGGAATTGTACTCTACGCTTCAATACCTTTCAAACGGTGTATTACACGTCACAATCGGCGAGGGGGTTCAAGAGGTATTACCTTTTTACCCCAAGCACAGGATTTTCACAAATGATAGAAAAGGGCCTCCGTCATTCTGTCTGTCTTTTTGCTTTAGCCCAAAGTGGTTGGTACCGGGGGTTTGGGGGATCAATTGCGGCCCCGCACTAGCCCACACTAGTTGGGATAAATCGAAGTTTATTTTGGTGATAGGAGTTACCGTTTTTGAGATGCGGCCAAAAATCAACCTTTTGTATGAAGACTATGCACTTTTTTAAATAGGCAGCCTTACAAAATAAGTGATATCAGTATAAAAAAACCCTTCGGGGTAAAGACAAGAGTGACTTCTACTCACAAAATAAGTGATATCCATTTTCCGAGTTACTTTGTTTATGTTACTATGGCGGAAGGATACTAAATATCCTAAGTTATTACAAAGGAAACACGTCCGTTATAGTGACACAAAGAAAGTAACTCGCAAAATGGACATCACTTCTATTGTGAGTCGAAGTATTGCATCATTCTTGTCTTTACCCCCAAGGGTTTTTTATAATGATTTATATACAGGTGTTGGACAAAATAATGAAAAATCTTAACAAAAGTGGGACAAATAGTAATTGTGCTTGGTAACACTGAACACTGCGAAAATTAGCCGTCTCTTGTTTCTTCCTGGTAGGATGGACTGTGCACTAATAGTAGAGTGCGGCAGTGTGTGTGTGTGTGTGGACGTTGTGCAGGTATGTTCGACTTGACGGAGTTTCAAAGATGTCTAATGGTGGGTGCGGGTCTAGCTGAGCATCTGTAAGCAAAACAACGATATTATGTGATGTAACTCATAATAGTGGATGGATGGAATCCACCGATCTTGAAAGTCATGACCGCATACACAGTGCAGGGCAAAAAAGGGTCGGCAGAGCACAACAGTGGTTGAAAGTCGGAGCTGTAGTATAGGTAACGTCAGGTCTTGAAGCGGATTGTGACTGCCCAGAAGAAAGCAACGGCCGAGAAAGTGACTACAGAACTTAATCTTCACCTAAACACCCCAATGTTATCCAGAACAGTGGTGCAAGAACTGCATAAAATGGGTATCCATGGACGTGTTGCTATTCCCAAACCCCTAATATTAGACAAGAACGCACGAATGGGGCGTGCATAGTGGAATGGCCACAAAAACTGGACGTTGGAGGACTGGCAACGTGTCGTGTGTTCGGATGAATCACCCTTTACCCTCTTCTCCACCACAGTAAGCGTATTTGTCTGGCGATCACCCCTTCAAGCATATGATGTGAACTTTCTCTGCTCGACTGTCAAACATGATGACGGCTCTATTGTGGTCTGGGGTGCTATATTTATTTATTTATTAGAAGTTAGCATGGATACAGTCTTAGGTTAAAAAGCGGAAGAAGGTCGTTGGTCCTGAGTGTGCCCTGCATTATTTTATAAAGAAATTTTAAGTCATTTAGTTTTCTTCGCGTGTCTATGTTTTTCAAGTCAACAGAAATCAAAATGTCTGCCTTATAATTATGTTGGAGATTGGATATCCTGTGTTGCACAATACGAATAAAGAAATTTTGCACTTTGTACAATTTAGATAAGTTAGTTTCAGAAACCATAGACCAGATAGATGAACAGTACTCGATAATAGGGAGTACACAAGTGAGAAAATATGACCGAAGAGCTCTGAAATCTTTAACATCTGTAAACCTGTAGAGAAGTCCAAGAAGTTTGAGTGCTTTAAAAGTTGCGAATTCAGTGTGAGGAGTAAAACTGAGTTTTTCATCAAGGTCTTTGTAATGGTCTACCCATGGTATAATAGATGAGGATAATGTGTATGTGGATTTTGTGGTATGGGTTTTGAGTAAGAAACGCATTGCAGCAGTTTTGCACCGATTGACTTTCAGTAACCAATTACTGCACCACATTTCAACAGAATCTATAGCGGCTTGAAGGAAGAAAGTGTCTTCTGTGCATTTAATGGTCTTAAAAATTTTGCAGTCATCAGCGTAGAGAAGTACAGAACAGGAAGTATCTATCTTTTCACATAAATCATCAATGTAGAGGGAAAATAAAACTGGCCCTAAAGAGCTTCCTTGAGGGACACCTGAAACACTGGGAGCCAATTAAAGGTGCTACCAGGGAAGACGATACATTGTTCTCTGCCAGATAAATATGATGTAAGAAGCTAAAGGAGGGGCCCGTGTAAATTAAATCTGGAGTTAAGCATATGTATAAGAAGTTTGTGACTGACAGTTTGAAATGCTTTGGAGGTTTATGACGTCAAGTTCTTATCTATTTGCTAGGGCATCTGTTGCTTGAGACAGTAGAACAGCTAAGTTGGTTTCACAGGAGGCATTGGGTACAAAGACATGCTGGGAGGGAGAAAAAATTGGGAGTATAATGATATTCTGCAGCCACCATTGTCACATTCGGTCACAGGAGCAATGCATAGAGAATGCTTAGGTAACCAGGTCCACCCAATGGTGCAAACTTTTTAATACAGCAGCGAAGCATGATTCTGTTTGTCATATATACATTTAGCAGATAATCACTCATTTGGAGGTTGTTGATACTGATCTAGTAATGAAAGGAATTTTGGGTGATGGCCTCTGGAATATGATAGTGGCCATTTTGGAATATTGATGCAATCTTGGATTTTACTATTTCGGAAAATAGTGCCTATTAAAAACGCATTAAATAGGCATGTGAGGTATCATTTTATGTTTTTGTGGGTGCTGAACACATTTCCAATAGCAAAGCACTGAAAAGTGATTACTAACTATTATTTAGTAAGACAGACCTGAGAGAAACAGGATAAATCTATATTATTTATATAAATGTACCAACATTGTTAATGAAATATAAAGAAGCATAAAATGAATAGGTAATTTGCATTAAAATATTTGTTACGACTATGAGAAATTGCTTCACTTCTACCATTGCAATACATTTTACAAGGCATTTCAACTGAAAATATAAACATGAGTCTCTTGCACCTTTAAGACATTAACAATTAGGCACAAGCTCTTCCATGGAAGGATGTGTGAGGGTTGTAAATAATTCCGTATGTCTTCATAGGCAAAGTATGTTGCATCAAGTTGCGTAATATGTTCATTTAAAATGTTGTAAATGAATGTGCTATAGTTGATAAAATAAGCCAATTAATTTGTGCAGAGTTTAGTGGGAGTTTCTCTGTGGAAGGGCTTTAAAATAAAAACATCCTCCGCACCCTTATGCATTTGCTCCTCCTAACTTAATAGATTATAATATTGATGTCAATAAAGTTACGTCCAACGAGTTACTTAAGGCGCTTAAATCATTCCCTACTGGTTCAAAGATTTAATACTTTATATGATTCAAGACTCTAAAGATCACCTTACCAAGGTTATTTGTGATTTTCTTTCTATGATTTTATCAGGAGAATCGCTATAGGGAATACATGGAAAAGACTTTCTTCTAAAATTATATGCGGAAGAATTAAAAATCAGCTAATTCATCACCTTTCTCCACACCAACTTGGAGTAGGCATGCAACATGGAGCAGAAGCTGCTGCACATACTGTACACATATATTATTCATATCCTCACCAGAAGCCTAAAACCTTCCTTAAGGTTGACTTCAAAAATGCTTTCAATGAAATAGACAGGCAAGGAATGCTCACAGTTGTCAAGGATAAATTTCCTTCTATCTATCCATATGTGTTTCAAAATTATGCTCAAGCCAGCTATTTATTTTATGGTAAGGATATTGTATCAAACAGAAGTACAGTACGGGGACCCTTTAGGACCTACATTATTTGCAATGACTCTTCAACCTATTGTCAATAATATCAACAATGAGTTGAATATATGGTACTTAGACGACGGAACCGTAGCTGGAAACCCGGATACTATATTAAATAAATTAAAGGATATCCATAAGAAGGCAATTACAATTGGTCTTGACCTTAATTTTTCTAAATGTGAGATTGGCTTTTTAGAAACTACAATCGAACAAACACACATACTTCTCACAATGTTCAACGAAGTGTCTCCAGGCATTCAATTAATGTCTCCATCAAATGCGTTTCTTCGAGGTGCTGCCCTCTCTACTGACGCAAGGAAATTCTTATTAATTGGGAAAATAGCCAAACTTGAAACGTACTTTTTACGTCTTTCATCGATCTCAGCACACTCAGCATTTTATTTACTAAGATCTTCTTTCACCATATCAAGGTTATTATATTTTCTGCGTTGTTCGCCTTCTTGGAGAGAAGAAGATCTACTCGAACGTTACGATAACGCCATAAAATCTGGTTTAGAATCCATCCTAAATTGTTTCCTTCCTGACCACACATTGCTTCAGGCTTCTCTCCCTGTCAATTGTGGAGGATTAGGCATTCGTCGCGCTTTAGATTTGGCTATTCCCGCCTTCTTGGCGTCATTCTATGGTTCCCGATGCCTGATAGAATCACTTCTCCAAAATGATATAAGTTCTCATGGGATTCTGAGATTCAGACTTGCTCTTCAACTTGGTCATTATTAGTAGGATCATTCCTGCCCGAACTCGATACTAGATCAAAGCAATTTGCATGAGATGAACCCATTATCAAATCATACCTCTCATTTTTACTTCAGACTGCAGGAAACTTATAAGACAAAACCAGAATAATTGCCGCGTCTTCCTTCGAAACAGGTGCTTGGCTCAAAGCTCTACCTGCCCCCCCTCTCGGCCTTCACCTAAATAATGAATGTTTCCGAATAGCAGTTGTAATTCGCCTGCGTGCAGATATTTGTAAAAGTCACATATGTCAGGCATGTAAAAATGAAGTAAATAAAAAAAAGATCACATGGCCTTTCTTGTTTCAAAAGCGCAGGTAGACATCCTCGTCACTCGAATGTTAATGACATTATAATGAGAGCACTAATCTCAGCTGGCATTCCTGCAGTACGAGAACCTATTGGATGTAGCAGAACAGACGGTAAAAGACCAGATGGGATGACACTGTTACCCTGGAAGAGAGGTAAACTGTTAATTTGGGACCTCACTTGCTCGGACACGTTCGCTTCTTCCAACCTCCATTTTTCCTCAATCCAGGTGGGAAATATCGCCAGTCGAAAGAAGCGGAAAAAAGAAGAAAATATAATAATCTTGCACAGAAGTACCATTTCATACCTATTGCTATCGAATCCAGTGGTTAATGGGGAAAAGAAGGCCTCAACTTTATAAAAGAAATAGGTAAGCGTATCACACAATCATCTGGTGATGAAAGAGCATGCACCTTTCTTATCCAAATAATAAGCATGGCAATTCAAAGATGTAGCTTCAATCCAAGAAGCCATACACAAAGGCAAGGAATTAGATGAGATATTCCTACTGTAATTTTGATTTATTTGATGGAACGTTTGTCACTATCCATAATTATAAATAGGTAACCGTTAACATGAAGCCTACCGTTGTAGCAGATGAAATGTTTCCTGAAGGAGATGGACCATACATGGAGATTGAAGAGGCAGGAGGTTCTGATGGCCTGTTAATGTGTTTGGCGGCAAATGAGAAAGCAGTTCATACATACTTTTTCAATGATTTCGAAGACATAGTTGATGATGACGATCTGCAGTGATGGTGGCCTTCCGAATCTTCTGAACTTAATTTCTTTGCCAGCAACTATGCTTTTTTACAATCTTAACGTTGATATAATTATATTTCTACCATCAATTTCTTAATGTATATAATATATATATACTCAAATTTATAAATATAAATATTGATATATATTGTTTTCTAAATATATTGTATTTTATGATTGTTTATGTTATAAATTGGAATTTTCTCACATTTATAAGATTTAAATTTAAACGTGGATTGTTGTAAATAAAAATATGTATAAATTTGAAACGATATATACATTTTTATATTTGAATATGGATTGTTGTAAATAAAAATATGTAGATTCAATGTTTTAAAGTGCGGTACGATGGGCGACCAGAAAATGTAAAGAGCGCTCGCACGTTTGGCGCCAGAAAATGTAAAGCACCCCTAACGTTGGGGGTTAGAAAATGTGAAGTGCTTCACAATGGGAAGCCAGAAATAAGATGCAAAACAAACTTTCATGCATTAGTTAACTACGTTAATCCAAATTATCAAATTTTAAAAATCTCCTGTGGTTTTTACTTTTAGAGGGGCCAAATTTCAACGATTAGAATCTGACAATGAAGTTACACAGGAGTGCATGAGGTGACAAAATTTTAGGGTAAGAAAACAAAATGTTACAAAGGGTACACATTGCAATCTCCAAGGGTAAAGTTTAATGCAAAACCGACCAATTTAAGGTCTTTTATCTGCTCGCACGTTGCCACCAGTTTGGAAAGCAAAAACATAGATACAGCACTGAAATTGCACTACTTACCCACACTGATGACCTCTCTCATCAAAGAAAACATGGCTTTAGGAAATCAAAATAAGGGGATTTGATGATAATAATATAGATTTATTTCGTATAGGATTCGGAATATGATGAAATACGCACACCTACTTGTTTACACATCTATATACAAACACTGTTTACAGACATCTTTTATAACCATTTTATACGATGCTTTATATTGATTTTTAGATTGTAATGAGCTCATTCATTAACTCAGTGATACACACAACCAATAGTTTATGACGTCATTCACTGTTCGAATAGTTCTGAGTAATTGAATGTAGTTAATAATTATGGTATTTTGATGTTGATTCGCTCTTCATGAGTGTTCATCACAATGGGAGGAGATAAAAGTTTTACATTGGGATGCCACTTGTTTTGACATGTTATTTAAACTTCACTTGGTAAACACCACAAGTTCCACGATGAAGTACGTACAACCAAACTTTACTGCGGTTGATAGTTCTTGGTTATGTTCATTTTTCTTTAATACAGGCAAGGCTCGAGAATGGAGCCGATTATACTTAACGACTCTATCGCAACAGACGACGAAAGAATATATATATATCTTATATATTACAACAACTTGATTTGAGTAACTAAAGACAATATCCAGAGTCAATACTCATGCTGTCAAAACGAACTGTGGCTAAGAGGGTCTGAAATCGAGTACGACTCATCACACTTGAATACAATGGGCGCGAACATCCGTCATTTTCTTTCCACAAGTCTTTCACAGTCTCACGTGACTCACGGAAACGACCTATCAGA
Organism: Lepisma saccharinum; assembly: GCA_022664845.1. Classification (NCBI taxonomy): domain Eukaryota; kingdom Metazoa; phylum Arthropoda; class Insecta; order Zygentoma; family Lepismatidae; genus Lepisma; species Lepisma saccharinum. Next base: position 28,127 of record JAGDQP010015988.1, on the reverse strand, counting down.
ATCAACAATCCCAGGAAAGCTTTCATCTGAACCACACTCGTAGTGATCCAGATACGCTGAGTTGCATTTGGATCTTTTTATTCCAGGTTTCAGTAGCTAGCACTTTTCCCTTTCTCGTTGGTATAATACACCATTATACTTATTATATTTCCGGAAATAAACAAAGAAAATGCTTCCTCTTCTGTGCTAACATTTTTGCTTAGATATGTTGGACCACATGGCTGCTTCATAATATTATGTGATTGAACTTTTGAAAAATGATGTGCATACCTCCACTTGCGACCAGCAATCTCCTGATTTCTGCTGTCTGTTTCTTCATTTTCACTGACTTCCGAGGATTCCACAGTCTCATGCAAACATTCGGGTACGATACTTCACTTCCTGTAGTACTGTCTAAACTCAGGTCATCGCTAAACAATGCATCTTCTCCCGATAGCAGTCTCTGTGACGCTTCATGTTACAGGGGTGACCTGACTTACAACCGAACTGAACTACAATGATGCAATTTAGAAATAAGGGAGCAGCGGTATGTGGGGAGAGGGAAAGGGGTGAGTAATCACGTGGGTTGCTAAAAATAAAACTAGCTATTGTAAGGAACTGAAGAACAATGGAGCAATTCCTGAGAAAGAAATGTATAGCGGTAAGTGGGGAAGGGAAAAGAGGCGGAGTAAATAAGAGTTTACAACAATAAAACTCACTATTGTAAGCAAGGGTGGGTAGAACGAAGAAGTGACTGTTTCAGGTAAACAAAATTGTACAGTTTTAGCAAGTGAAAAGTAAAAATTGTTTTTCTGTACCAAGACTGGGTCAAATTGACCCAGCAACACTTTCAGCCAGATTTTTGCTATATTTATGAGTATTTTATATATCAATTTTACTGAAATGATTTGTACTAGTAAAAACAGACGTTGTTGGAGTAATACCTAAAATATTAGACTACGATTCTTTGAAATGATAATATTCCCTTACAAAACGTCATATGGGTCAAATTGACCCAGTCTTGGTACTGGAAGGGTTAATAGTTTGCACATGATAAAATTATATTGATTAAAATGTTAATATGGAAGAGTTACTTTTTCTCAGATTACTTTTAACATTTAGAACTAGAATAATAATGTACAGTACATAGATTCCTAGAAAATAGCTGATGGACTCACTTTCTAGTTGCAACAAGTTCCACTATATTACCATACCGAAGCAGCATTAAATATATATCTAAAACGAATGCTCCTTATGCTGTGCTAGTCATGTGTACTAGATCGGCGTTGTCAAATTCTACAAATTTTAGATACTGGCAAAAATGTTAATCGAGCATTTTCTTTGAATCTGAATTCACAATTTTCAGTCTTGGCTAACTTTTCTCTTCTTTTCCACTTAAAGGGGAAAATACATTCACGGATGTCCTAATCCAAATGTGAATGTTTTAATATTATTTGAAAAAGCATTTTCTCTTAAGTTCACAATTAATAAAAATCACAAACTAAAACTTAAAAGATGCGTCAGAGTAGAAGAAAGGATTGAAAATATAAAGCGGAGGCTTTAAAGAAACAGAGATAAAAAAGAATAAAGCCGATGAAAGCCTAGTATAAAAAGTTGGTGACCCAGAAAACGCATATACGAATGAAGGGAACAGAGGAATGTTCGAATGCATCAGCGTCTGCCGAAGTTCATTCTGTTGTGTAGAGCTGAGTGTCATGTCCACCCAAACATGATTCTTGCTTCAAGCAGCAAGGTCTTATCGTAGGCTAATCCTCGTGTGACGTAACAGATGAGTGCGGTCATTTGACAGCAACCGATCGATGATGTCACTGACGGAGACAAGTTCGTGGAATCAGCTGTGATGGGTGAGGCGGCCTATCGGAACAGCTAACACAATACTTTTCATTTGCTCACTCACAAGATTAGTCACTGCTCCCAATAAATGCGATGGCCCTTTCCTTCCTTTAGAAACAACAATATAAACCTTCCTTGCTTCATTGAATTTTATTTATGGGTTTGAGGCATCTAAGGCTTAGACCGGGATAGAGGAGGGGAAAGGATTGGAAAAGGTGTCATCCAGGGCCTATGTTAAAGGTGTCATCTCGGATTTGTCTGGCGTGACTGACAATGTGAAGAGAAACCCTGTAAACCAAAGTCAAAATGTTCGGCCGCTGGGATCGAACGCACGACCTCGCGAAGGCTAGGCTAACTTCCTTGCTTCATGTACTAACAAGGAGACCGTCAACATTGTCATGTCGAAACCTACCCTCAATTTTTTTTACGACTAGATTACACCAAAATAACACTCCACACAAAATTTGAAGTGCCAATTAGCAGTGCAAGTAGGCCCAAAATTGTCAAAAATTGAAAAAAGAAAATACTGGCATAATATAAATCTAGTTGGCTACACTGTTCGAGTGTCAGGTGGAGTACGGATGGGCATTAGTGCTATTTTCCGTTACAGTCATAACAGTAGCTGTTATATACAAAAAGGTTCTAAAACTAATACTTCAAATAGCACTTCAAAAATAACCGCCTATAACTTGTAGTTCTTTCTTCCCAACTGTAATAATGCAATATAAAAGCACTTTTTTTTTAGATTAACTTACGAGTAGCCTGTTGTGTCTGCAGTATTACATGTTACACAAGTTTCCACTTTCCAGGTGCGTGAATCGTGTGCGAGTAAGGATGATAGACTATTCCTCATGAGCAAATCGCGTCGGGCCGTCGTCAAATTTGCTCATAGGGTTGCTAGGACATGTTAGAACAGGGATTCCGTCAGGAGTTTCAGTTTGGGGGGGTGTAAAGTACTAATTGGAAGGGTGTAAGTGGAGATTTGCACGGTTTTGATCGATTTTTGACAGCATAAATCTTAAAGTTGGGGTGTCGAGAATGTAGAAGTGACACCCACCACGGTGGGTGGGGGGGAAGTCTGGCGGAACCACTATGTTAGAGTAGTTCATAACTATCGAAACCTATTTTTATGCAATTATCGCAGGTTGAACCTATTAGTGGTTACGGAACATTTTTCATGCAGAAATAGTATAATTCAAGGCGTTATTAAGGGAAGTTCCTCTAAGAGCGCGCGGCCTCTAAGAGTACGAACAGCGATTTTCCGGATCTTCCAACGCTGCACGATGTTTATTGGTATTCCGGAAAATACGTCGTTGTGTGAGAGGTGGTTGTACGCAAGTTGTTTGCTGACAGCGTCTGTTCACTACGTTTTATTGATAAGTAAATAGTTTCGACACTTTCAGTGTAATAATTGAGTTCCCACTAATTAATGTGTGTAGTGGAATACAGATAGATTCTATTTCTTAACTTATTGTCATGTGTTAGGTAATAAATCTCAATTTGGAAATATGGTGGATTAGATTGTCATGTCTGCAAACTACTGAACCCTGGTGGTAGATTTGTTAAATGTGTGTAATTCCTCTAAGAGTGCGCATGTTGTTTCCTTTAAGAGTACGCGCGCACTCTTCGGGACCGGTGGTGCGTACTCTTGGAGGACTATTTATACAATTGAATTTGACTATGCGAGTATAACACCTTGTTCGATTCTTTTCGAATTCTGATGTCAGTTATACAGTGCCCTAAAAAAACCTTACTTCAGCTGCATTAGAAACCGTACAACTAGTCCCATTTAAAACATGGAAGGTTATTAACACTCACTTGTATAGATTAGTATATGCAAACTTTCGCTGTCTTGAAATTGTTGTCCGTTAATCAGTTTGTACAGTATGTCGTTATTTTTGTTTATTCTAAAATAAATAATGTCGTACTACAAAAGAAAGTCGAGCCGAACCCTTGTGTTTACGGAGGGCGTGATGAATGAATATAGGACACGGTTGGAAGATGGAGAAAGTAAAAGAAGCATCGTTGCGTCTCTTGGCATCAACGAATCCATCCTTCGGAAACGACTGAAAGAGGTAAGAAAAACAGACAGTTTCCTTGTTTCAATTAGTACAATCAGGGGCCTAGACCTCCCTGAAACTGGAAACCAATGCTGCGATGTTAATTTCTGAGGCCAAATGAGTAGGTTCCTCTAATACAAATCCTTACGGTGTGCAGCATGGTTGATTCGCACGGCCCGAGAAAGTAGATAGGTCTAGGTATGATGTGAATCACCGGTGTAGACTTCCAACCTTCTGCGGTGACCGGTCAACAACTGCGCTCTGCTGATATCGAGGAGAATGATGCAACAACATCAGATGTTCAGGATGAACCAATAGCAGTAAGCGTACCTCCTTCAGCATGTTTTTCCCTTCCTAAACACTCAGGTGTACAGAGACGAAAAAGAGTAGTCAAGAAGTCAGAGATTATGACGTCGTCCCCATTGAAGAATAAACTTGTGGCATCCAGAGAACAAGCTTCCAAGAGGAATAGACCTAAGGATTAAGTTGCTGCCAACGCTGAAGGAGGAAGATGTCGTGTTTCTACAGACCAACCAACATCATGCGCGGAGAACTATTTCTGCCCCGGATGTGATGAGGAGTACACGGAACCCAGCACTGAGGACTGGGTACAATGTCACGCCTGCAAGAAGTGGTGGCATGAGGCCTGTTCAAATTATGAGGGCCTCGGTGTTTTTAAGTGTGACAGCTGCTAATGATCATAACAATGTAAGGTCTAAGGGGTAGGTCTAATAATTTCGTTTTAATGTTTCTATTATTTTTCTTTGGGCATATATTATTCTGTTCAACTTTCAAACAGTAGGCTTATTTTGGCATCATACGGCAATTTTCAGTTTTATTTTCTAATTTCATTTTGTAGGCCTAGGCTATTTGTAGGCTATCCCTTGGTTTCTCTCATTATCAAGAATTTCTATACTTTTGATGTTGCACTTGCAAACAACTTTGCACGTTTTTTCATGTTTTCGTCATAATGTTGTTTGAATTGTGAAAGGTCGTTTATATTGTAACAGTATTGTAATTGTATTCTAACAGTATTATTAGCATATAGCTGATGCGTACTCTTGGAGGACACACTGCGTACTCTTAGAGGCATAGTCCTTCAAGAGTGCGCAAATGCATTGTTTTATAAAAACATTACTTTGTTTGTAACTATTGCGTCACTGCATTTCTATTTGCCTGCATTTTTGAGCTTATGGATGAATAAAGATTTGTGTTAAAATTATCACTTTAGGTGATTTATCTTTTCTTCTGTAAGTGTTTAAAGACTAAGTGCGTACTCTTTGGGGAACTTCCCTTATATGTAGTATGTCCTTAAAATACTCGGGATCTGCCTCTGTAATCAGGATGAATTATACAGATTTGAACTTGTTTTGCCGAGATCTTTCCAATGACGTCTCAATCACCTTTCTAGTCCTAGTAGTTCCAAAGATATAAATTCCCACCCCTATCTCTGGAACTGACCCTGCAATCTAGAATTATTTACATTAGTTCATTATGAATGTTGCTGCAACAGTAAATTTGGCTATCTTTTCTTTCCTCCCCACCACAACATGAAAGATAGTACTTTCCATATTTTTAAAAAAAAATCCATGCTCCTTAAATTTGGAGTATAAGAATGACAAGCGAGTCAGAAAATTCCTGTGATTTTAAAAAATGAAACTAACGAAAAAAGTACGTTTCAAGAATTTAGCGCAAAAGTAGAGAAGAAAAAATTAGGACCACTGCAGAGTACATTTCTCATCCCGGACATTTTTCTCTCGACTCGTTTCTGCATTCCTCATGTAGTAAGCGCGGTCGTCTCTCTTCACCAGGTTCTCTGTCCCAGTGTAGCAAAACTGATTCATATTATGGCAGCAAAATTTTCCGGTCTTTGACAATTTTTTTGGCCTACTTGCACATTGAATTGGCACCTCAAATCTTGTGTGGAATGTTATTTTGGTGTAATCGACACATACAAAAAGTTTGAGCGTAGGTTTCGGCATGACAATGTTGACGTTCTCCTTATAAGAGCTTTCATTTGTTTCTTTTTTTCTTTTAGGCATCTAAGGCTCAAGCCAGGATAGGATAGAGAAAAGATTTGGAAAGGAATCGGCCATAGCCTAATTTGAAGACAACATTCCGGTATTAGCCTGGTGTGACTAAAAAAATGGAAAACTTAGGAGAGCCGGTTGCTGGGATTGAACCCAGGACCTTCCGAAAGTGAAGTCAACGCTCTATCACTGAGCTACGACCACTCGGTTCGTCCTTTCTACGTCTTTTCTAGTAAAATATATTGAAATTCCTCGTTTGTTTTCCTTCAAAAAAAATATTTTGCGTAAAATAAATAGGGTAGACCGGGGCTATTTGATTTTAGTAAGAGAAAAGTCAAAATTTCCAAAACCCGACGTACTTTAGAGTTGAAATAATTATCCCATAACCTACGTACATTATTAGAGTACAACATATTAAAGAATAAAGAACCTGTTAAGTCATCGAGTTTAAATTAAAAATGGCAGAATTTGGGCTAGTAATAATCACAGGGCTATTTGAGTCGCTAAGTGGGCTATTTGGGTCTTTCGCTGTATCAACATTGTTTACATTAATCACCTTAGCGTTCATGTATATTTTTAAATTATACCCTTTTCTATATAATTTGTAAAAAACACAGCATTAATAAACATTTCCACTCAACTCTCATTAACGTAACCACTATCTGATAAGGAAACATGACAAGCCGTGGTAAATTGTTGACGAATTCTTCTCTCATACGCGGACCTTTAAAAATAACAAATAGTGGGATGTATTGTCCAACTGCGTTGCAAGAGACTATCACAATGACATTCTCGCCTCTTTCGACGCTAGTGAGAGCAACCATTTCTTTTTCCCCTTCTTGGCAATGACCTTGTTTGGGTTGTTAAGAGAAAACTCTGTTTCATGAACGTTGTATATACGCTGTGGTTTTGTGTTGATACTAATCGTCGAAGTAACAGATTTCAACAGTTACAAAATCACTCAGAACTTCCTGATTAATTTCCTCAGCACGAGCTCTTGAAAGTCCCTCAGACTTTCGTAATGGTAAGTTCGGATGTCTTTTCATTAAACTTGAAAAACAATCTTCACCAGCTAATCCTTTGCGTTTCCAAGGATGCGGAATTTGATTTATTATTACATATCGATGCACAGCTTTACGAATCGTTTCAGGGGTGCAGCCTAATATTTTTCCCACGAGAGTCAAAATTCGCAACACGAACTCTTCCTATTGTTATTCTGTCAGTACTGTGGGCTGTCATATGGCTTTCGGTTTTGCACTTTGAACTATTTCATCATTATCACCCAAGGTTAGTCTCAACCTTTCGATCTGAACTTTCCTTCGCAAAGTTTCAACTTTACATTGCAGAGCAGTGAAGCTCCACGTAAACTCAAATCACCTTTGTTACACTTTGGATGACCTTCTCCATTCCTTCATCATTTCACTTGTTGTATTTATGCTTTGATTTGTATGTCCGTACCACCTAAAAAGAAAATGAAATGTTTTGTTTAACATATATGCATCATATAGTCTGAACAATAAATACAAAATTAAAATCCATAAATTAAATAAATTCACATAAGTTTACACCTGACTCAAATAGCCCCGTTTCGCACATGTTTACGTAGGAACGTACTACTTTCACACTAGACAGAGAAGAGCATCAAAAATGGCGGTTATAACATGCGGAAGTTCTGTTTTACACGTACGGTAACAATTTTACAAATATATGCATTTACACAGGTTCAGCACCTTATATCATACATACACTATTTTATATCACAGCAAAATATGATGTATTGCAACTCACCTTGCTCAGAATAGTCGCAAATTCACAGCAACTGATAAGAAAGTAGCAGATCAAAGACACAGACAGCCTTCCCTTTGCCAACGAACTCACAACTGAAGGCAGGTTCATGGTACTGATGCGCATATTAAATGCGCAGTGGCATTTTTTTCTTAAGTTTGACCCTCATAGCCCCTTGACTCAAATAGCCCCGGTCTACCCTATTCAAATCGTGCTTCTAAAAGGCGTTTAAATCCTCCACTGTACCTGATTAACGTAATAGAGTTTCAGTTAAGAGTTTCTCTTCGGATTATTATTAACCCGTCATAGACATCTATAAAATCTATGTTGTCAACCTTTTATGTGGTCCATTTCCACGATGATGGTTAAATCCAAGATGGCCTCCCTATCTCTATGTCAGTTGACACTAAACCATCTGTTAGCCGACTTATTTCACTTCTTTAACAAGTTAATTCTGTTCATTGTTTCTACAAATAAAACTTGGTTTATAATGGCATCACGTTAGTAGATGTCCTCAAAATCGATTTCGCCACAAATTTCAAAAAGCCATAATTGTCAAAAGTCGAAACAGATAACATCAATCAATGTCAAAATTCGAACCAGATAACGTCAATCAAGGTTGAAATTCGAACTCATAACCATAAATTAGATCACCCAAGTTCTTTCGGAAGGACTTCAAAGACAATTTAAAATTTGAAGCCACCTGTTCGAATTTGAAACCCGTCCTGCTTACTAATGAAGGTCTGGAAGGGAATTGTTAAGGTTTACCCCACTCCCCGTATCATCCAGGTTGTTTCAGAACGACTTAACCTCACCCTCCTCGGAAAATTTGAACATGGAAGCCACCTGCCTAAATTCGAAGAAATTCAAAACTCGTCTAGCATACTAATGAAGGCAATTGTAAACGTTTTCCCCATTCTCCGTATCCGCAAGTTGTGGAGAACCCCCACCCCACGGAAAATTCGAACTTGGAAGACACCTGTTCGAATTTGAAACTCGTCTTGATGAGAGTCCCCCACCTCTCCTCGAATTTTAACGTCAAAGTCATCCAGGTTGCGGAGAATTTACTTCACCTCATCCCCCTCCCCACAGAAAATGGGAACTTTGAAGCCACCTGCTTGAATTAGAAACTCATCCTAATGAGAGTCCCCACACTCTCTGACTTTGAACCTCAAGGTCAACCAGTTTCAGTTTGAGACAAAAGGCGCTTTGAAAAAAGTGAAAAGAAAAAAAGTTGAACCAAGCTATAAATCAGACTGGTTGAAGCCCGCATTCGTATGTTAAGCAACAGAAGAGAGGAAGTGGGAGGGAGAGAGAATATATAGAGAGGGAGGTTTCGAAACTTCGAGAAACAAAATACAAATGTAAGCTTCACCCTTCCCGAATTTCGCCGTCAAGGTCAACCCGTTTCTGTTCGAGAGAAAGACCGCTTCGAAAAATGTTGGAAAGAAAAAAGTTGAAAATGTGACCTGGAATGTGTTTCTCAGATGTTAGGCAACTGAAGGGTGAGAGGAGAAGAGAGAAAAGTTTTCGAATTTTAGCCTATTTGGAAGTCTTATTGAGAAGGAAAAAGGAAAGAAAGATATTGATTAGTTTTCAAACGAATGCCGAGGGTATCGATCTAAACTTTGTTGTTTTTCTTTTCACTTTATTATGGAATAAAAGACGAAAGAACTGTGTACTCTGATAATGCGTATATGTGTGTGTATATTATACATATATAAATAAATCACAACCATATTCAATTCACTAGTGGATGAGGCCTCTCCCCGAAGAGAGGAGTTGGTCTACTGCTCCCACGCTGACCAGACGGGTTGGGAGAGGAGAGCCGAAGCTCTCACTGTGATCGCCACTGTATTTTATTCACAGCAGCTCCCCAATTGTCCTCACGACGGTGGGTCAACACCGAATTTTTTTAGTTCCCACCGGGAATCGAACCCGGGACCGCTCGCATTGAAGTCGAGCGCGCTACCGACTAGGCTAGGATGGAGCTCATTATATATATATGTTTATTTGTATATCTGTATGTGTGGATATACCTATATATTATTGGTAAGTGGTAATTTTTGTACGATTGGATGTGATTTTAACCAGCAAGATGAACAATCTTGTGTAATTTTGTTTTCAGAATGTGCACAAAAGTTCTTTTTTTTTTTGCTTTTGTTGTGCATTTTATGCTTTCAGACACATTTTAAGTACTTGATATACGTATTTTAACTAGAAAATAGAGTCATAATTTTAATTGTACGAAGTTTTAACGATAAAAGGAATGATTTTTCATCAAATTTTCTGTTGCAAGCGATATTTACCGAGAAAAGTCTCATTCAAAGCGCATTTACACATTTCTTAAAGAGAAAAGTTATAAATGTAGTGTATAGAAACTCTTGTTGTTTTGATTTGGGATTGAATTGGACTGTTTTGGAACGTGTAATTACACTGTAAACCTGGTTTATTGCACATCCAAAGGCAAACCACTGTTCGTACTCCTCGCCTTTCGAACCTTCAGACAGAACACTCTTGAAAGAATATCTAAAATGCTTTGCTCGTTGTACTGATCAATAGTTGTATATCTGAAACGGCTAAAATCAGCTCCATCACTACAGTCCGGTCGTACGTTATTTATGTACTATATGCACTAGCCTTTTACTATTGGAAAGAAGGAACGTAGAGACAAACAGAGACTAGGTTTGACCTCAACGAATTATTTAGCTTTTTTTCGTAGAGTGGTAGGCTTTTTACACTTAGCCTTCTCTGTTGTTAAGATTTGCAGGAAAAGACTGCTTGAAACCACAATTAATCATCATATATGGAGAAAACGGACAAATGTAGTCCATAGAAACGTTTCCTGTTTTGCTTCAGGATTGCATTCATGAGGAAAGAAATGGTATGGAACTCATGAGAAATTAATTTCAGGAGAAGGCTTTAATTCCATCTTGGCCATGCGGGATCTGGCTTCGATATTAGTGGATAGAGTATCACACTCGCTAGCTTGTAAGCAAAATATCAAGAGTTGGCTTTTTATTAGGAGGTACAACTGGTCCAGAAACCATACTAAATCCATAGTAACCCATAGGAAGAGATTGTTCTCATATAAGGAAGCTCGGTGTCGATTTACTATAACAAACCTTCATCAGCTCTGAATACATGATAAAGCTTGCAGGCTTGTAACAATGATTTCCAAGTTTCGATTTTCAACGTGGACACAAATGGTCCGAAACCTGCATGAATATGTTTTTATGGAATACTTCTATCCGATGAATGGTAGCACCATTGATTCGCCTTGACGAGAGACCTGTTTTGGACATTTATGGGTAACTGACCAGACTTGATGCCTTCTAGCCAAGAGGTCAAGGATTCGATGTCGGCTGGAACACAATGATTTGATACTGAATTTTAAGTGATCTTGGAGACCAATGACATCCAATGAAAGAGCATTAGCGCGCTTTATCTAGGCCTTTGGCAGCACGGCCTTTGAGCTATAGAGTTGTTGTAGTACGACTAGTTACCACAGACACAAATGTTTTGAGACTGGCGTTAATATGGCGTTACAGGAATTCTTTTATCCCTTGAATGGTAAAACCATAATAATTGGTTTGTCTTGGTTAGTAACACTGCCTTTTAAGGAAAGAGCTTAGGATTCGATTCCTACTGAGGGAAACAAATGATTCGGAAGTGAATCTTAATTGGTCTTAGATGTCGCTGGTATTCAAAGGAAGGGTACCATCGATTCGGCTTGATTAGTCACATACATTTGGCATCACTGTCTTCTAAGCAGGGACGGTCAGATTAAATTTCGATGGGGTCCCGACCTCGTGTGAAAATGGCCTTAAACATGATTTTATTTGGTCTACTTGCCCCAGGGATCGGCCAATTAGAACCTACCTGCTGTTAGAACTCCAACCATTATTATTATTATTATTATTATTATTATTACCTTTAAGAAAACAGGTGATCCAAAATGGTACAACATATTTGCATCTTTAGGTAGTGATGAGCAAAAGCAAGAACAAGACCAAGACCGTAGCGGTCTTGGTCTTGGTCTTGCACACCCAGTCTTGGTCTTGGTCTTGCATCGGTATCCCTGGTCTTGGTCTTGGTCTTGCTCGCCCAGTCTTGGTCTTGCATGCAAGAGTGTCGCAAGTCTTGCTTTAAAAAAAATATACGTTTCATACGTAAATTGTACACCGGATATAGCGAATAGGAAAAGCTATGTATCATTGCCTGCCTTAATGCGTCAATAGTAACGGAAATATGTTTTAATGTATTGTTTATTTTCATGTAAGTGTACAGAATAGAACTACCGAAGTTCAATTTCGCTTTAATTTGAACATCACTAACATTTTATTATTTTACTTTTAGCTTACTTGCTGTTTTAGGCACACAACTATGTTTAGTAAGCTTTGACAGAATGCAATCATGGGTTATCGAAAATGATGTCCAAAACAATTTAGACATTGAAGTTCTTACCTTGTAACTATCCATAGAATTGTGCTCTCTGTCATCTTCTAGTCACTGTTCCAATTATTTACCATTCTCCGTGCTCCAGGTAAGTTCCAAAGGAAGACCAAACATACATGGCTATTGTGTTTAACTAAAACTTACAAAGGCACTATTTTTGCTGTTCAGCGAGTTGTGACCTTATTTGAAGCATATAGATAGCGAAAATAACACGCACAGACTCGCACTCTGCCATATATTTGTGTCCCGAATAAGTTGAGTTGTGTAATTTGAGTGACTTTTAAGCAGTAAAATCAACCTTGAAGGTGAAAATTTTATATTGACTAAATGAGTTATCAGATGCATTTCCGTAGGTACTTTTACGTGTAGAACACAAATTTCACCATGAAAATGTTCGCAAATTGAATATTTTTTTATACAAACTCCAGTTTATGATCGAAAATGAACAAAATTCTATAGAAATTAATGCCGTAAAGGAACAACAATACAACTGTGGGAAAGGAGAAGGTTGGCAGGGGATTATAAATACATAAAGAATAATATTTTATAATACCTTTTGGGGGGCTAGGGCGTTTGCAATCGCTAAACCACTGATCGACTACACGGTTATTTAATGCGGACATTTTAAATAATAAAATTTGAATTTTTACTTTCGTACGTACACTTTTTCATCCCCTCTCCTATTTGGTGTGTAATTCCTTAACAAAATTGCAACACTCTCGCTTCTCCTGCCCTCTCCTCGTTTACGTACATTTTCAAGACCCATTACTATACAAACATTATCATAACTATATTACAAACTAAAATTATAATTAATAATTAGAACAGTGAACATTTTTCAAAATACTTACAAAAATAAATTCTCCTCTGTAATGTCACATCTTATATTTGTTTCAAACATCTTATTTAACATACACGCTTACTATTATTTTTTTGAAAGTTAAATATTTTAAATAACTGTGGCAAGCACGAGAAAATGCAACTGATTTGATTATACTTATAAATATTCGAAATTGAACTTTAAAATGAAACAGTTAAACAATAATAGTAATTACATATAGTAAATTAACAAGTTCTAAAAATGAAAATAAGCGTAATGAATTGTTTTTCAATCTAAACAGGTTTCACTTTCATTGATGTTTCATTAAAAAGTGATTCAATCAATTTGTTCCCCATCATTTCAGCTTTTCGTCTTTTATTTAAAGATAAATGTAAACAAATATTAAGTCCGTTATTATTATTTGGGTTTTTAAAGTTCAACAAACGAATTCTAATTTCACTTATAATTACAACATATTTAATACAAACGCTATAATTGTAAAATTTCTTTTTTTAAAGAACTAACTTCAAGAACGTAACGGAGCCCCCAGGCCTTGCCGAGGTCGCCAAGTTGCGAAACCGCTGGGCATTGGAACGATTTTGCTACGCATCTCCATGAGGTGCACTATTTTTTTTGCTATGCTCGCTCCAGCGCTTTGCTTCTTTCTTAAAAATCGTGTAGTCGATCAGTGCTTTACTGATTGTAAGCGCCTTAGGCCCCCAAAAGGTATTAGAAACCATTATTTTTATGTATTCATAATCCCCTGTCCCTTCCCCTTTCCCACAGTTGTACTTTTGTTCCTTTACGGCATTACTTTCTATGAAATTTCGTTCATTTTCGATAATAAACCTGAGTTTGTATAAAAAACATTCAATTTGCGAAAATTTACATGGTGAAAATTGTGTTCTACACCTAAAAGTACCTACGGAAATGCATCTGATAACTCATTTAGTTAATATAAAGTTTCACCTTTAATGTTAAATTTGCTGTTTAAAAAATGGTTAAATTACACGACTCGACTTATTCGGGACACAAATATATGACAGAGTGCGAGTCTATGGGTGTTATTTTCGCTATCTATGTGCTTGAAATAAGGTCCAACTCCAAAACATGTCTGAAGTCAAAACTCGCTGAACAGCAAAAGAGGTTTCCTTGTTATTGTTGTTGTTTTCGTCTAAGAAGCACTAATGTCCACAAACCCAGTCAATTGACGATAATGAAACTAGTCATGGCTCAAGCGAGCTCTGCCAGAAGAGTGATAGAAAGTATAATTATTTACAAATTTGAATTTGAAATTATTTAAGCCTAACAGGCATCTATGGCCTAAGGCTTGGGACAACAATGGGAAAGTTAGTAGACACAGTTTTGAGTTAAAGTACCATCCCAACATTCGCCTGGTAGGACTGAGTAAAACTCTAGAAAACCTCAGCCAGGATGGCTCGGTAAAATCACTTACGAGTTTGTGGACCAATACTTTTCTGTTGAACAAATGTATCAAGGTAAATCTGCTGAATTTGAAGCATTTTTGTGCTCAATACAAGCTCACATGCCTGTTACCTCTAGCTTACTCTAAAGTAACCTTTGCGTTGCATCCAAAACCTTAGCTCACATCTAGTAATATTCCTCCCGACTTTATCTACAAGTGACGAACAATTACCAAGTGTACTGCAAAAACTGTTGTTTTATTCAAACTCAATTCTCCGTAGCATAACACATAAAACAGAACTCAGTTTTCAGTAACACATATCAACAGACATTTTATAATATCAACTAGTAGCTTAGAACACAATGACTTGGTTACAGAAATCAGTACAGACTCCGAACTGACCATAATCCACCTTTATCTGAATCAATAGATCATACCATGACAAGCCTAACGTCAGAAAACCAGGACATCAGAATTGCTTGGGCCCTTTATCCAAATTATCCTTAAGGGGGAAGGTAAAGCCAAGATCTTCAACAAGAGATGGCAGCACTATCTCCGTATGTGTCTAATGTATTTTTATCGTTGCACGAAATTTCAATGTTACTCCTACAAATTCAATCCTAGAGAGTTCAGACTTTCAGGGAAGAAAGTTCATAAGTAATTCAAGATTTCTATCCGTGCCGATTTTTCATTTTCTATCTTGTTCATTGTTGAAATCGTTTCATTGTTATTATGCCTAATATTACGTTTACATTGGTGAGAATAAACAATAAAATTACTACGTCATATAATTAAAACGAATAATAGAACAGTAATGTTATTAAATATTATGTCAGGTACATATGCTTTTGTACAATAAAATTTGAGCCAGATTAAGTACATAAAAGTACAATAAGACCTTATGCAGTAAATAGATGCATAACTTGAGCACATTGAACAGAGTAAATTAAAAAAAAACAAATTGCTACGTCAAATAATAAAAACAGATAAAGGAAAATTAAGATTAGGTCCTGTACAGCAAAAATTAAATTATTACATTAATTTGTTGTAAATCGTCAAGAGATTTCTTAATAGACCAACCTTGTATTTCCCGTACCCAAGAGATGATGCCCTCTGGTACAATGAGTTGGAATTCGGATACAAATATTTTCCAGTAGAAATCTACTATTTACTTTGCAATCAATAATCTCTTCTACGTAATGTTTGGCCATGATATCCCTTCGTACATGTAAAGCATCAAGCTTGAAATCGCTACACCAATACTGGTAATTATGAGAGTAATAATTCAGTGAAAGCTTATGACATAGTAAACGTATAAAACATTTTTGTACTGCCTCTAATTTATTAATAGCACTTTTAGTGATGGGACTGCAGATAATTGCTGCGTATTCCAATTTAGGCCTAGCCAAAGTTTTATATAAAGTAATAAAAGCCTGCCTTCGTTTTAATTCAGCCCATCGATAAAATATAAAACCAATTATCTTTCTAGCCTCGGTTACGACTCTTTCGATATTTCTTTATACATTTCAGTTTTTCGTCAAAGATTACACCCAAATCTTTTATAGTATCCGTCTTGATAATAGGTTTATTATATACTATATATTTGCTAGCTTGTAGTTCGTGCGATTAATTGAGGATACGAAAGTGCTTTTAGGAGTATTTACTTTCATTTTATTTTCGATACTCCAACCAAAAATTTCATTTATATCATGTTGAAGCTTTGTTGTGTCTTGATGGCCATTAATTTCTCGAATTAGTTTCAAATCATCAGCATATAACAAAGGATGGGGAAAAGATATAGGCGACTGTACTTTTCGGGGTAGCCAACGAGTGTGTGTTAACAATAATTGGGATGAATACTAGAAATGAATATAATTTGTGAACAATGTTTATCGGATATCCCTTTAGATTCCGGCCTTGAACAAGGAAAAGATTCTACTGCATATTCTGAACGTATTATCAACTCCACATGGTGGAAGTAAATATACCAGACATTTACATACACCCACGCAGATTTAATCCAAATTTTTTCTAAGTTTTCACAATCTATAAAAGATGGTAAAATATTTTGAATCTAAAGTTCGACTACGTTTAACATTATGACTGAAAGATGCTTTTAATGAACAGATCTCTACAAACAACGTTTGTCGCTCTTTATAAGTGCAGGTAAGCACTCAGACCTACTGGTTAATTTTGATATAGCAACAAAACTAACCATTTTGTAGTACAAAGAAATTTTGTTTACAAAGTTTTCATAGAAACAGTTTTAAAGTTGTACAAACAATAATATTACAAACAACAAAACTTTTATGAATATTGAATATGCAATGATATAAAATGGCGGATCAGAAGTTGCAGAAAAATTTAAATAAGTGATTTGTAAAACAACAAGTTTAGTATTTAGAATTACAATAAGTTGTTCGAGTTTTCATTTATAGTTTCAAAAAAAGGTTTTCCCCATTTTGGTTTTTAGTTTTACAAAAAAAGTTTTAACGTTTTCGTTTTTAGTTGTACAAATAATCTTTTCCATTCTTTCCATGCTTTTAGCTTCACAACAAACTTTTCCCGTTATTGTTTCTGGTTTTACAAAACAGTTTTAATGTCATAGTTTAGCAAATTAAATTTGACAAAAACTGTTTTTTGTTTTTAGTTTAAAAAGAAAGTATGTTTCGTTTCCTTTTAGCTTGAAAAAAGATATAATTTTAGAAATTTCTTTAAGTACTACGTTTTTCCAAAAATCGTATCCTTTTATTTATTTCGCAAAAGTACTTTCTGCTCTTAGTGTTTTACGAAAACTGCTTTTCCGTTCTTGTTTTATTTGTACAAAAATTTCATGATTTTGCTTTAGCAAAACGATTTTTTCGTTTTTGTTTTAAGTTTAAGAAAAGGATTTACCCGTTCGTTTTTTTAGTTTAGCATAAACATTTACTCATTATTTTGCTTTTAGTTTAATAGTAAGAAGCGTTCATTTCATTTTTTCAAATTTTTAAACGTTTTTCCCGTTTTTTATTTTGATTTAAAAATAATTATTATGTTTTTAATTTAACAAGAAAATATTTTTTGTTTTCCTAGTTATTCAGTTTCTTTTGTTTAACCTTTTTAGTTTACAAAAATGCTTTCGTGTTTTATCTTCATTTGAAATAATGTTTTCTGTTTTTTCTTGTTCTACAAAAGACATTTCACATTGTTGTTTTAGTTGTATGAAAATTAAGCCGAGAGACTTAGTTTTTTTAAATTTTAGTTTTAGTTTAACAAAAATATTCTTCATTTACTTTTTAATATTACAAAAGAGTTTGTCTTGTTTTTTGCTTTTGTTATTACAAAAACCTTTTAATGCTTTTTTGTTTTTCAAAAAGTTTTCAAGTTTTTTCTTTTAGTTTTACGAAAAAATGTTTTGTTATCATTTCTAGTTTTAGAAAAATTTATGCGTGTTTGTTATCAGTTTTTCAAAGTTTTCATGTTTTGGGATTTAGTTTTACAGGAAAGCTATGATGGGAAAATTTGTGTACTTTCGAAAAGTTTGTTATCAAATAAGTTTACAATTTATATTTTGTAACTTGCACAAACTAACATTCCATTTGCAACTTTGTGACAGGAACCTTTGTCATGCTTTTAAAATGATTGTTTAGTAATATACTTTTTATTAAACTAAAAACAAAAACAAGACAATCTCTTTTCAAATGTGAACGAGAAAGGTTAAATCTTTTGCTAAACTAAAGAACATAAACGAAATGCATTTTTAGTTAAACTAATAGCAAAAATATGGAACTTTTGTACAACTAAAAACAAGAATCGAAAAGTTTTCTTTTTAGAACAAAACTAAAACAAAATGCAGAAAGTGAAAAAATAGTAAATATTTATTTACTATTCGTCAAGTAAATAAACGAACACGATTCTTTAAAAACATAAACGTAGGACATAATAATCTGTAAAATTATAACTTTATTAAAATTAAAACAAAACAGAAAATACTGTCTTTTTAAACAAAAGCAAAAAACAGAAATGATTTTTATTTTTAAAAGAACATGAAAACAAAGACATGAAAACTTTTTGTGAAACTAGGAGCAAAAACGATAATTTTTTTGTAAAAATAAAAGGACAAAGATTTTTAAACTAAAAATAGGAGAAATCTATTTTATTAAACTAAAAACAAAAATAGGGAGAACTTTCTGTTAAAATATAGAATAAATGCAGTAAATTTTTTAGTAACACTAGAAACAAAAAGAGGAAAGATTTTATGTAAAACTATAAACAAAGAGATGGAATTCTTTAGTTAAACTAAAACCTAAAATTTCAACACATTTTGTTAAACTAAAATCAAAAACGGCAAAACCGTTTTTAGTAAAACTAAAAGCAAAAACGAGAAAACTTTTCGTTCAAATTTAAACGAAAATTCCTATAACATTTTGTAAAACTAAAAACTAAACTTCTCACAAATCCCTAAAATTTATGTGCAACTTCTAAATCACTACTTCATTTTATCGCATTTTCAATATTCAGAGAAGTTTTGATGTTTGTAATCTTATAGTTTTACAACTTTGAAACTGTTTCTTTGAAAAAATCGTATAACAGATTTTCTTTGTATTACAAAATGGTTAGTTTTTTTGCTATACCAGAATTAACCAGAAAGTCTTAGTGCTTACCCAAACTTATAAAGAGCGACAATCGTTGTTAGTACAGATCTATTCATTAAAAGCATCTTTCAGTCATAATGTTAAACGTAGTCGGACTTTAGAATCAAAATATGTTACCATCTTTTATAGATTGTGAAAACTTAGGAAAAACTTGGATTAAATCAGCGTGGGTTTCAGTAAATGTATGGTATATTTACTTCCACCATGTGGAGTTGATAATACGTTCAGAATGAGCAGTAGAGTCTTTTCCTTGTATAACTTGACACTCACGGCCGGAATCTAAAGGGATATCCTATAAACATTGTTCACAAATTATATTCATTTATAGTATCCATCCCCCAATTATTGTTAACACACACTCGTTGGCAACCCCGAAAAGTATAGTCGCCGATAGCCATGGTCCCTTCTTCATGCTTAAAGTGCAGCTAAGTAACTCAAAATTCATTCATCTACCTAGTTTATTCGATTCGTCATGCAATCATATTACTGTATCAAATTGTATTCAAGTTATCTGTTGCTATTAGGAAATGAAGGCAGCAGTCTTTTGGTATGTGCCCACAATGATCAGAATAAAATAGGATATTACTTTGACAGCAACTCATCAGCTATACCAATTACCAAGTTCTTACAGAAAATAACGGTGTTGATTTAGGTACTGGAAGAAAAACTTACTTATGGCTGCAGCGAGATTTGAACATGTGTTGTTCGGTTAGAAGTGGAAAGTCTTAACGTCTTCGCTAAATTTCAGACAGAAAACACACTAGATGCAAACCATATTTATATATCAACATTTTGAATTAAACGACTACACTATAGATTCAAATAGTGTAGGAGTTCAAATATATGTTGCTGAACCCACAAAACAAACTAAGTTACTTGCATGACTGATCCCATGCTTTAATCACTTTCTATGTGTCAACTGGAAAACTTAATTTCCATTCATTGAGATATTCCATTTCTATTAAAGCAAGCAAAATGGCGACAGCCAAACACTTGACCAGCTATCTTATCGTAACAACGCGTCAAAAGATGCGCATGCTTTCATAGAAATGGGACATATTCTTAATGAAGGAATTTTGTTCCCTAGTTGACAATTGGAAAAGTGATTAAATCATGGCATGGGTCGTGAGAGTACCTATGTTTGCGTTTGGGGTTCAGCAACACTTTTTTATTCTCTATACTGTTTGAATCTAGTGGTTCTTCTGTCTGGCGATTTAGCTCAGATGGTGGGGATTCGGTGAGTTGCTGTTGTCGGAGTCAGAGTGTGTTGAGTTTGGTCCAGCCAAGCTATTTTAACAGAATTCTTGGATCGTTTTTTGTAAGTGATTGAAAGCATAACCTAAATAAGAAAAGTCAAGTGAGTAATTTTGTTGAATTTATAATATTCGTGTGATATTAAATGTGTTCTAGTAACGTGCAGCTAGAATGAACGCTCTTGTTTCTAGAATACACACAATTCTAATGATATGGCCACATGTAGCCATGTGAGCCGCGTTAGCGTGGGCTGTATAGGGTTATAGGCAACTGGTGGCAATTGCTCAAGTAAAGCCAACATTCTGTAATAAGTTATGTTCGTGAGATCTGATCAGTTTATATTGTTTTCGGTTTGGATAATGTAAATTCGGTTAACTATCTAAATCTAATTTGTAGAAACTAATGTATCATTACGTAACCTAACGCAACAGCGTATGTAAATGTTATGTGAAATGATCGTAAGATAATCTCTGGACTTCATATTCTTACTTAATGCACTAATAGATATGTTACCGGTATTTGCATAAGCAATTGAAGTTTATAAACAGTATATGTTGTCGATGTGTTGGTATGCTCCTAACTGCACACAATGTTGGATGATACAGTGAGAAATCCGTGCGAGTTTTCATCTGTTTGATATAGTAGTAGAGATAATACTATTAGATGGCAGGTTTTTTTACATGCTGAGAATTGACTTAGCAACATATGAAAATTATCTGTTTTATGAATGGAAACCGAAGTATAGAATTATTTTGATATTATTTATGTCATGTTGCTTAATGCTGAAAGTAAATACTTTCAGTCATAAGATTTTTGTATAAATTGAATACAGCTTAGAAAGATAATTTACCTTATGTACATAAATTGTGTTATCGGCTTTTATATCCTACGTCTTTATAGACTAATAAACTCTTATCCGAAATTACCTCTTTTTCCTTGTATCAAGCGACATAACTCGCTAGTGGATCTTGTGTCCCCTAGGTTAAGAGTTATAGTTTTATACCAAATGTCGCCTCACCTCCAGTTTTGAGGTCCATGAAAGCAGGCACCTTGGCCATTGGCAGTTTATGCATGACGTCACTATACGCCCAAGATCGGTTGTAAGTACCCTGAGTTTTATATAGAAGAATCCTGGATAGAAGCGAATCACTGAAGTAAAAGCCGTATCGTCAATCATATTACGAGTATCATATAACCAGAAACGGGCATAGCACTAATAGACTGTCATGAGTTAGATTTTACTTCCAAATCAACAATAGTCCACGAGCTATTGGTTGAGCAATTTTAAATAATTCCTTCAGTAGTTGAAGCGGTCGAACTATCTGCGTATAAAATCGCTATCTGTTTTTTTTAAGTGAAAAATCAAGACATCGTTAACAGAGTAATTAACACGTGAAAGGAAAGTTCATTTATCAAGACGAAGCTATATGTCAAGAGCTTAGTGTCCATGAGGAAGAAAGTTCTAAAGTTAAAATTACCGTATCAACTATTCCTCTAGAAATCACAGATGCGCAAGTGTCTCAGTGCTTTACTAAATATGGTATCACCTCGAGAGTCGTCCAACTCCAATAAGATCAAAAACACATCCGGCGCACCTATAGTGGGATACGTTTAATAGTGTTTGACTAAGTTACAGAAGTACCCCCAAAATACATCTTCATTTTTGTCCATATTTGTCAAATTGTGGGACAAACAGTACAGCGAACCTTCCACCGCTGTGCCAATCCAAACCATTTTATAAGTGAATGCCCTCACCCTGCCCCAGTTAATCCACTTAAAGTGCACAGCCATATTCTTTCAACGCTCCCTGTGACTCTGCGCATGGAAACATTTCCAGTTCACATTCAAGATAGCTCTACAATTCAAGGTCAAGATCACCAACCTTCCGTTGGTGTTGAAGCTAAACAAGCACACACATCAAACCAGGCAGAAAATAAAGAAACAATTTCAGTGCAGGAACAAGAGGGTGTTGCCGCTGACGAATGTGCATCGGCACTGCAACACAAATCAAATTTTGTTACGCCAATTGTATCGGAGGAAGAAAAGAGTGTTATTGTGAAACAACAGACAATTTTTTCATCCCCCATTTTTTCTAGAGTAGAAATTCCCCGTTGGACTAGAAATTCAGTCGCCTTGAGTTTTATACTCGTTGACACTTATTTTTTTTTAAAAAAAAGTATACCGTAATATTTTGAATTGCTATTGTTTAATTCATTTTATACTTTTATTTTCATTTAATGTTTTATTGTAATTTATTCTTTTCTGGTTACTTTGATTCTGTACTCTAATTCAGATTTAATAAGCAAATAGTAGAAGAAAAATTAGTAAGGCATTGGACTGTGATTCAGTTGTCCCGGGTTTGGTACTCGTTCAGCTAAAGTGTTGTTTTTTTTTTAAAAAAAAAGAGCAATACCTTTTTCCTTTCTGCTTTCAAAAAAAGCTATGCTTTTACGATTAGACATTTTTCTTTCATTTAGGTGAATAGTGATAAAACAATGCACACTTAATAATATCATAAAATTCACAGCCGGGTTGAAAAAAGTCAGATTAGGTATTTTTCTTCATAATGCGCAACGAAAACGTTTATTGTTGCAAACTGTCCCAATATATTAAACTGTGAAGAATTTATTGTTAAGGAATTATTCACTCCGAGATTCTTTACGCTGATGAGAATACTGTGACGCCATAATTGTCCCTCTCCGCAAACACTCGTAAGGGCAGAGGGACAAGTGCCCCTAGATTAGAGCCCAGGGATTCTGCCAGAACCCACCAAATGGGAGTTCTCAAGCATTATTTTTTACGGTAAAAGTAAATAGAAACCCTAAATTCTACTTACAGCTTCCCAATTTTGTATTTATGCTCCCCAAACTGAAAATCCTGACAGAATCACTGTACCGGGTCAGACATATTTATTTATTTATTTTGCAAGATTGAAAACATCCAAGAACAAAATTGTGCCAAACTGATAGAGATGATCACCTACTGCATCTACGAATTGCTGCGCCTGAAGCGGGCACAGTCGTTTGTCCAGCAAAATTTAACACATTAATATCGAAAAGGAGCACCCTAAATGCTCCCAGCCAGTTGTGCATATGGGCAAATACCTTTTTGCATTCCCCTAGGTCCGGACTCCGATTTACCCATTCCCTTCTTACGTTTAATCAAGCACATATCTATAAGTTCGTTTTGGAAGGGGACCATGGGCTTTCGATGGAGATCCACAGTATATTTCTGGGCACGGTGTATATACAGAGTATATATGAGCTACACCGACAATCCTCTGGAAGTTATTCCTCACATCAAAATAAGACGAGAGTTCCTCTGACAAATTTCTGAAACGTGCATTGTCTCGGAGCTACGATTCCATCCCATCTTGCCTAATCCCGTCTCGCCTAAAATGGCGGTAAGATGCAAGGAGGGAATTTTCTTATCTAAAGAGGGAATTCTTGTACTAGGTTAGCAACCACCAACAATATGAAATTGTGAAATCATAAGCACATTTTAGAAAAAAATATTCTATGTATTAATCTGTCGTACATAAGAAAATCAATAACCTTATGTTTCAATCGATATTGGCAATCTTTGTCAAATACAATACAAATGTATAATAAGTACTATACAAACAAAACACATTAACGTTCATGCCAAAATTATTTGTCCTATATGGAACAACATATACATGCAAACACACACCTATCCTATATGAACGTTATATGATACCGCGTTAACATATTGAATAAATCGATGTTTCCGCTCAGTAATCTTTGTTTTAAGTTTATATTCTCCACTTCTTCTCTTGCTTTACAGGAGCATTCTTCAGCTCCAACATTCGTATTGTAAGTTCATTCGAAGCTTGCTCTCCTCGTAAGGCTTGGATAAATGAAAATGTATTTGGATGGTGTCCTGGAAATTTCCTGTTCCATTTAACATGCCAGCTTTCCACTGGATTGTTTGGCCTTCCGCTATCATTGTTGAAATGATTCCACATGTTGCTGGAATGAATACAAAGATGATGATATAATCTCGAATACAGACCATAAGTAAATACCCAAAATAAGTAAATATATTATACTAGCCACAATTGATATAGCCAGAATAAACCTAATTCAAATCACAGTATAAGATTAATTACAGTTCCATATAAATAAAGAATTTTAGCTGAACAATAATAGCTAACACTATTAGATGCTCTGCCTGCCTTCTCACGACCGTCATGATTTTTCTTGCTTTACACGAACTAT
Organism: Lepisma saccharinum; assembly: GCA_022664845.1. Taxonomy (NCBI): domain Eukaryota; kingdom Metazoa; phylum Arthropoda; class Insecta; order Zygentoma; family Lepismatidae; genus Lepisma; species Lepisma saccharinum. Next base: position 3,586 of record JAGDQP010015988.1, on the reverse strand, counting down.
GAATGTTAAAATATGTAACTATTAAGAATATTATTATAATTTAAGTAGTTCTTTATTGTAACTTTTTGTGAACAGTTTGAATCGAAATGAGCCTGCCCTAACGAACCTGACGTGCAGTTCATAATTAGATCAAATGAAAAGCAAGCCATAAATACTTACGGTGGAAATAATGCTCCACACTCGTCCAACCAAGTGTCCATCAGATAGTCGTGGAAGGCCTCTTTGTTAGGAACATTGGGTGCGTTTTCCTGAATGAACAGGAACACATCGCTAACACTATCTAATGGGATGAGAGGAAGCGCTGCCGCACGCCGAACCCATTTTCTAACTTCTTCATTTTCTTTGTACTCACAAACTAGTCCCAGATCTTGCACTTTCCTCCATATACACTGAGTGTAATGAAAGAAGCAGCCCCGGACGCTTATGTTTGGAAAGGACAACGTAAGTGCATTTACTGCAGCCGTTTCAAAGTCAATCGTGACATATTTCAGTTTAAAGTCCATACCACTTTCTGATGCCTTTGCTTTTATGAAATTTAGCAAACGTAGGTATGTTTTCTGGTCTTTATTTTGCAGAAGACTAAATAAGAGTGAAAACACCTGCCCTAAGTGTTTACCGTGGAAAGTGTATAAATGGGCGAAAAGACGCTGTACAGACTTAAAAGTGCCATCCATCAGCACGATCTCACTGTTACATAATATCCGCAAGTTTTCAACTATACCAAGAAGCTGCAAAGAAAACGAAAAACGTGTTAAAAAGGTAACTTTACATTTTCAAAAAGTCGCCCCTGCACACTAACATTTAATACACCAGTGATTGTATCTGATTTTGCCTAAAACGATGTGTTACTCAAATTTAGCCAATAACAGAAAATAATGGATATTCAAAACTGAAGGAATTGTAGGACAAATTAAAACCAGAATTAACGTGGATGCAGCAGCTAAGCAAAAAATAAAAAAGACAAAACTTACAAGAATACGGCTAGAGTCCTGCTGGTCGTCAGTCAACAGAGAATCTCTCCCACCACTTGCCTGTCGCCATCTTCCTACTATGCTCAACTCCTCTATTGTCTTGGGTAGCGCGTGTAAACATTTGTTTCGAGTGCTGTATAGAGCACTTTTAACACCAGAATAGGTAGAAATTCCAGCCAATACCTTTTCAGAAATATTTCCTCTAGTCGTTTCTGGGCTGCAAGGAACAAAATAACCAATATTTAGATTGTAGGTTTAGGTGGTTCTGATGTAGCTGACAAAAAATGCCTAAATGCCAGATAGATATAGCTAGTCAGATATTGCCACGCAGAAAATTGCATGGGAAACGCAGAAATTTTCTACGTGGCCGAAATTGACACTGAACCGGTTCGGGTCATAGTTGCCATTAAATTAAATATTGAATTGCTGACCTTTCATGGTAAAGAGTATGCTACTGCTTCTGTCAAATACTATGTCAATATTACTACACTGATTCCCACCACTAACAAAATTGTTACATTTGTGGTTGCCTTATATAAACTTGTAGGCCTATATACATCCAGCTCCATCCAAATAACTACACACCCTACATTAGACTTAACATACCTACACTGTAAAGATAGGAGACACAACGTTCATCCAAAAAATGGAGGCAGCTGAGCTGCCTCCACTTTTTGGATTAACCTACATTCAGCCAGTTTTCGGTTGAACGTTTTACTCTCTGTAAAATTTCACAGTGCATGTATACATATATATGAGTGTTCCAACGTATTTAATTCAATCCGAGCATTTTTTTAAAGTAGAAAAGGATAAAAGGAAATATTCCTTTAAAATAAAAAATAAAAAAAGTTGAAGTGGTTGGGTTTCGATCCAGGGTCCACAAGCACACTGGTCAGACGCTCTAACCACTTCGCTACGAAAGTAGTTGGCGGCTCTGGCTTTCCGAGCGAGCTATGGTGTTACTTGTTACTCCTGTTACTGGATTATAGAATATCCAACTAAGGCTTAAACTTTATCCACAAAAGTATGTAACCTTAAAATTGCCTGTTTAGCTTACACTTCGTTTAGAAAATGACCGAGTTTTAAGCGTAAAATAAGTTGAACGTTCACGGACAAATCACTTTGGCCAGTTTCAACCCATTTTCAGTTAACGTTAAGCTATTACAAAGGAAGTGTTTAACTTTAAAATTGAGTTAATTTTACCAGTCTTTCCACTAAAAGGCTTACACTATATCCGCGTTTAAGCGTAAATACAACAAAACGCTAACTTTCGACTTTTATTTCTCCATAAAGCGGAGTAACTTTCATCCATTTCGTGTTTCCACTTTTTACAGTATATATATATATATATATATATATATATATATATATAGGGATTGGACAAAAATCTATAAACACGTCATACAGGACACGTAAGTGTGGCCCGCCACTGTACACCACGTGTTGCGGTTGCCGATCGTGTTTTGTTTTCAATGTGTCATGTGAACCTTCCTCTTCCGTCAGCAGTACCCAGTTCACCTGTGAGGGTCGTGGTGTGCAAGTGGTGCGGTAAAATGGGCGACCTGACAGACTTCCAAAGAGGCATGATCGTTGGTGCCCGTCTGGTTGGAGCTTCAGTGACAACAGTGGCGACCATTGTGGGGGTATCGACAGGCACTGTGTCCAATGTCACGAGGGCATACACAATGCATGGGCAAACAACGTCTGCAAAGCACAACAGTGGTCGAAAGACAATCCAGTCCGATAGGGACAGGAGGGCATTAAAACGGATTGTAGCAGCTAAAAAGCAGACCACTGCAATGAAAATTACGTCTGAACTCAATTCCGGCCTACAGAACCCGGTTTCATCAAAAACAGTGCGACGGGAACTTCATAAATGAAAATTCATGGCAGGGCCGCGATCGCCAAACCTCTGGTCACAGCAGTAAATGCGAAGCGGCGTATCCAGTGGTGCAAGGACCACAAGGAGTGGACGCTTGATCAGTGGAAACACGTAATGTATTCCGATGAATCGACCTACACCTTGTTTCCAACAACCGGTCGTGTTTACGTATGGAGAACACCGTCGCAGGCCTATGATGCAGACTGTCTGCGCCCAACTGTAAAGGATGAGGGTGGTTCTGTTACAGTATGGGCAGTGATATCATGGTTTTCTGCAGGTCCCATCATAGCCCTGCATGGAATGATGAATGCTAAGGCGTATGAGGCCATTTTGGGGGACCAGGTTCTACCCATGGCCCACACATTGTTTCCGGATGGTGATGGCATCTACCAAGATGATTTGGCACCCTGTCACGCTGCAAAAACGGTGCAATCATGGTTTGAGGAGCATGACCAGGAGCTATCACACCTCCCCTGGGTCCCACAATCACCAGATCTGAACATCATTGAGCCATTGTGGTCTGTGTTAGAAACGCGTGTTCGGTCTCATTACCCTCCACCATCATCCCTTAAGGAACTGGAGCATGTTTTGGAGGAAGAATGGTACAACATTCCACACACCACGATTCAGGAGCTGTATACGTCCATTCCACGTCGGATCCAAGCTGTTTTGGACGCAAAAGGAGGCCCCACACCATATTAGGTATGATTTTCACACTTTTTCAAACGTTTTA
>JAGDQP010015987.1:0-41466 GCA_022664845.1 Lepisma saccharinum | reverse complement strand
ATATTTATTGAAACATAGGGAAGCTTTGCCATATTTATTGTAACCTACTTGTGATGATACAGCAAATTTGCTTCCTGCTGGCGGCCCTAAAATCCACCACCACCAACCCTAAGGCTCGAACATCATCTGGTGTTTTGCTCGGATTTCACAGCTTTTTATACGTGTATATATATACTGGGTTCGCCTCGCTGGGTGTGCTGCCCCAGAATTCCGTGTGCGCCCCAACTTCAAATGTTTAGGGCTACGCCCCCTTTATTGTGATCAGACTTTCTGGGGACAGCGCCCCATGCTGTGCAGACCTTTTCCCATATCGCCTCGGGGGCTGCACGCTCATAGCGGTGGTTTGATCCATTTATTGAAACATTTTCGTGATGGTACACCTTCATACCAAATTTCGTTTCTCTAGCTTCAGTGGTTTGGAAAATGGTATTTGGGTGGCTATGTTGAATTAAAGAAAGCGATTTTTAAAAAGTTTTCTTACATTGCCGTTACCTACTTGTGATGGTACACCTTCATACCAAATTTCGTTTCTATAGCTCGAATGGTGTGGAAAAAGTTTTTGTGCGGCCATTTTGATCCAAGCTAACAATTTTTTTCAAAAATGTAAATTATTCCTAAACTACTCTTGTTAATACACCTTTATGCCAAATTTCGTATCCCTAGTTCAAACGTTCTAGAAAATGGATTATGAAGCCAGCCATTTTGGATTCAAAATGATGTCTTTGCAGATATTTTGTAATCTACTAGTGATGATATACCGTCATACTTCGAAATTGCATATTTCAATTTTTAACATCTTTTTTCTTACAGAACCTCAAAATCGCTGATTTCGCAATAAAAACTTGTTCCTGTAAAGCATGCTGACGTTTTGTGACACGCGGAACTCGGCTGCATGCACTGCCGTACGTGTTGATACTCCCCTCGATTCGCTCGCGTCGCTGCGCCAAGAATCCCACGGCAGGCCGCGCTTCGAACTTGAGGAGTTTGGAGGAACTGCGTCTTTTTATCACAACCAGAATCTGCAGTGCACTGCGCCACATGATGCAGATATTCCCTCATACTCCAGAGCGCTGCGTCCGAATGGGGAAACCCACATTCTGCCTGTATAACATGCTCCTGGCAGTGCTAACATTTGTGACGAGTAAAACTTGGTGGGACACGCAGGAGTATTGGAAGTTGGCACTAGGAACTAGGCTTATCCATATTCCATTTCACCACTTTTTAAGGTTGTAGGAATTGACTGGACAGATTGCACCCCTGGTGCTTTTGCTCGTATAAAGCAGCTTACATGTTTATAAAGATGATGATAATAAAGAAGCAGCTTACATGTTTTGGACACACAATAAGAACCCGGAAAAGAAACGAAGGAAATTTTCATCTGTCAAGTCACAGTATAGATTAATTGAATCGAAAAAATCCTCTTTTTCTGCCTTTCTGCAGACTTTTGTTCTGCCTTTCGTTGTGACTTGTTTCGCAGCTTTTTACACTTGTGTAATGTATATACTCGCATCGCCTCATTGGGGCGCTGCCCCCAGAATTCCAAGATGGCCTCGCTGGGACGCAACTCTTTATCGCAATCAGGCTCCAGCCTGGGAACTGTACCCTAGTAGGGGAGACGAGCCGAATTTATTCTAACCTACTCGTAATGGTACACCTTCATACCAAATTTCGTTTCTCTAGTTTCAGTCGTTATAAAGTGGGGCTTAGGCGGGCATTTTGGATAAAAGATGGACACATTTTTAACGTTTTCTTATATATTCGTTACATACTCGTGATGATACACTGTCATACCAAATTTCATTTCCCTATCTCGAACGATGTGAAAAATGGTATTTCAGCTGCCATTTTGAATCAAAGATGGTGAATTTTTTAAAACGTTGTTATGTTTTCCTAAACTACTCTTGATAATACATCATTATAAAAAATTTCGTATCTCTGGCTCAAGCAGTTGGAAAATGAATTTATGACGCCCGCCATTTTGATCCAAGAGTCTTTAGAAATATTTTGTAATATTTTCATAATTTACTAATAATGTTGTACTGTCAAACTAAATTTCATTATTCTAGCGGCAGCCGTTTAGGCTGTGTCTTCTTTAAAAGTTTAGGGTTGTCGGCCATTTTGAATCCAAAATGGCGACTTTTTTAAATTTTTAAAAAGTTTTCTTAATTTGCTATCAATGATGTAGTTTCATACCAAATTTCACTGTTCTATCTTTAGTCGTTTAGGCTGTGTATTCTTTGAAATTTTAGGTTTGACGGCTATTTTGAATCCAAGATGGTGACCTTTTCAAAATGTCGGAATTTTTCCTTTATCTACTTATCATCCTCTACCTTCATACCAAATTTCATGTTTCTAGCTTACTCCAAACACCCTAAACAATATGATGAGTGAGTCAGTGAGTGAGTGAGTCAGTTAGCCTAAAATGTGCAATTTCAGGGGTCCTTAACTAGAACATAGTTTGAGATACGAATATAAAATTTTGTACATCTGCACATATTTACCATATCTCCTTAACGGCAAAAGCTCATATTCCTATCTTTAACATCTTTTTTCTTACGGGGCCCCCAAATCGTCGATTTTGCCATAAACTCTTGTTCCTGTATAACATGCTTCTGGCAGAGCTGACGTTTTCTGACGTGAAGAACTTGGCTCATGCACTGCCGTGCATGTTGATAAGTTCATCTTGCAGATAATAATGATTCATTAATACTTACGGGTATGAGGTTATAATACTTCCTAGTATATTCTGAATATATTTTAAATTGTTGTTAATTTGAAATCAAAGTGCAAGTGCAATCAAAGAGTTATATCTTCAGAACATAATGATCATTACTACAATCCATATTGAAGTATAGTTAGCATGATTTTTCAGTGCAATTATTTTCTTATAAATAATTTCTTATCATTACGAAAGATTATTATCATATTTTTATAGTATCTGGTTAACGTTATGTATTTACCTACGAGATCAATTCGGTCAAATTTGACATCCCTCTTGTACTTTCGTATATGAGGAGAGAAAAAGTTCACTTTGAGTACAGTTTGATTTGTGTTCCTAAAAAACAAAAGAACATAACATTTCATGGGACATTTTATTAATATGTACTTTCTATTTCTTACTGTAAAAGTACAAGGAATTAGTAGGAATTGTTTCAAAAAGAGTTTCTATAATATTATAATATGGTTATAGTCAAAGTTACTTATCATTAACTCTTACAAAGTTTTATTTGAGCTATGTTTGTACATAATTTTAGTGCAAAGCAAATTATTTCTGGATTGACTTATATTACGAATGTGCCCCGAGGTGCAAGATAATTCCTTAATTTTTCATACGGTAACCCAATAGTACAAGAAATTAGTCGAATACGTAGAACTTTTTTTAAAAAAAAGTAGCAGCATACTAAATTTGTGCGTAAACTTCGTTCGAATGATGTACAGCACGTTACTGATTGAAAATTAGTCATATCTAAGTGATTTTCTTTCCTTTCCTTTTTTGGTGACATATTAGAACTCATTATTCCACAATCTTAGGATAATATTTAAAAAAAAACAACAGAAGTATAAAAATATATCCCTTCATTCCATGTATCATTACTAATAATTCAGTTAAAATTAAGATTATACAGTTTCTATAAGTTTCCGATTATATAAACTTTCTGTAGGGAAAACATTCACTGGTATATCCTAATTCATGTGATGATAGGTAAGCCTACTGGAACAATTTACATTCAGCATTCCATTCCGAATCTATCTCCTAAGTTCTGTTCAGAACTATACATACAACCGTATTACCTTTCCACATATTCCAGCGTGAAGATAGAAAAAGATACACGTTCGATCTCCTATCCACTTGGCCATTATAAATACACAGTAACATACAGATGCTTATCAGAATAATGGAAACACCTGTAGTTGGCGACACGTCAGATGTATGGGTTGGCAGTGGTGTCGTGGCGACCGCAGCGCCGGACTGCTGGTGGTGGTGTGTTAGGTCTGTCTTCATACTACGTCAGGCGTCGTGGAACAGAAGTGTGCAGTGGCTGCAGCAGACGGAGGTAGTGTAAAATGGGAGACCTCTCAGAGTTTCAAAGAGGGCAAATTGTTGGTGCGCTGTTATGTGGAGTGAGTGTGACGGCAGTGCCTAGTGTGTTAGGTGTGTCGCCAGGGACAGTGTCGAAGGTGATGACGGCCTACACAACACACGGGAAAACCACATCGGGGAAGCGGAACAGTGGGCGGAAGAAAAGCATCAGTGACAGGGCACGCCGGGTATTAAAGCGCATTGTCACGCGGAACCGTCGTGCCACTGCGGCGCAAGTGACGGAGGAACTCAATCAGCACCTCCCCCAACCTGTTTCGACAATCACAGTCCGCCGCGAATTACATGAGATGAACTTACGGGGTCGTGTTGCACGGGCCAAACCTCTCATCAGGGACCAGAACGCTTTAGCACGCCGCAAATGGTGCCGCGACCATGCAACTTGGACCGTTGACGACTGGAAACGTGTGGTATGGTCAGATGAGTCACCATTCACCCTATTCCAAACCACGGGCCGTGTTTATGTGTGGAGAACGCCCAAAGAAGCGTATGATCTGCAGTGTCTCCGCCCAACTGTGAAACATGGCGGCGGCACGGTGATGCTGTGGGCCGCAATATCATGGTTTTCATTGGGTCCTGTGGTCACACTTCGCGGACGCATCACTGCCAACGATTATGTCGCAATTTTAGGAGACCACTTGCATCCTATGGTCCGGATGTTGTTCCCGGACAATGACGCCATATTCCAGGATGATAATGCACCCATTCACACAGCTGGAGTTGTTGCAGCGTGGTTTGAGGAACATCGGGATGAAGTTCAACACCTCCCCTGGCCCGCCCAATCCCCAGATCTCAACATAATTGAACATCTGTGGTCCATCTTGGAAACACGACTCCGGCGACGATTTCCACCTCCATCCTGTCTCACAGAACTGGCCGATGCCCTGCACGAGGAATGGTGTAATATTCCACTTGCTACCATTCACGACCTCTATGCCTCCATCCCACGTCGCATCAAGGCTGTGCTGAAGGCGAAAGTTGGCCCGACACCATATTAATCTGGTAAGATGCACTTTCGTTCAGGTGTTTCCATTATTCTGATAAGCATCTGTATCTAGTTTTAGCAAGGTTCACATACCTGTTTTCAATACCTTAGCTATTTGTCTACTGACAAATACCATTCTGCTGTGAAGTAAAATGAACTTTATCGTCATTGTCATTATCGTAAATACCATCATCATTATCATTATAAAGTCCTACCATATTTATCAATATGGTCAAAGATCTAAGTCGCCTCAAAGTTGCTTAATATTAATGCAGGAATATTTTGAAGAGATCTATGTATGCTGTGTACGAAGCTTATACACATGTCACGTAATATCCCACTGAAAATTTCGAACAATATTCTGTGGCTTCTGGTATTTCGAAATATTTGAATTTCAAATATTCCAATATTCATAGCTTCCGTAAAACAACTTTAATCTTTATACTTTCATAATACCCAAACAATCTTCCTGAAATGGAAAGCGTAAACATATAAAGAGGCTAGCCTTGAACTAGAAACAAGAAAACAAACCTATCAATTGGTAGTCGGGGGCAATTGCCCACCCCTAATAGATCATATTACTAAACCTTCAGCTTCATTTTCTTGCAATTATAGTCACAATTTGCTAGAATTAGACAGAAAGAGATAGTCATACCAAAATTGCAATGTTCAAACGACTTCCCATTACTTTCCTAACACATGGTCTGGGTTACAACAAGAAACAAAAAAAAAAGGATTTTCTTTTTTCTTTAAAAAAAAACACGCTTTTCTAAACAAAGAAAAATGGACTAAAATAAAATAATAATAATAATAATAAATTTATGAATTGGAAATTAAAAGCCTGACTGCTCTTAAATATTATGATTTTCACCCACGTTTTTATTTTCCGATTCATAAATTTATTATTATTATTTACTTTTTAGTCCATTTTTCTTTGTTTAAAAAGCATGTTATTCTAAACATTGCGACATCTGTTCAAGAAATATGTTCATATAATCAGTGTTGACATTCGGTGCAAATAAGCTAGAACTCTCCCCATTTCCAGGATTATTTTAAAAAAATCCTTTTTTCTATATTAAGAGCTTCGCACACCCAAATCCTAAAATGTTCTGCAACCAGTCAAAACCCAACATCGTTGCAGGCTAGTATTTATTTTAGGATAAAGAGGTCTATAATAATTAATTACAGTTAACTGAAATATTGTGTCTCATATCTAATGATTGAATATTGTATTGCCATCGGAAGCAAGCAAGTTCACAATATTTTAAAGAAATCGGATGATGAAAAGTGAGTTAAAAATCAATTACAAGATTTGTACCAGAGATGAAACATGATTACAGAGTAAGTTAATAAAAGGCGTGTAAAACTACAGGTCGATTCGAAAGGAACTTTATATCTTCGAAACCGTACAGAAATTAATTCAAAAGACCTATAGAATCCAGTACCGTTTTACCGAATTCCGGTCTTTAATGAAACCCAATAAGAAATCAAAGAGTGACAAATCTTGAAAACGAACTGGCCGTGTTACTGGCCGTGTTACTGACCGTGCTGAACCGATTAAGCCGCTTTTAAAAATGGTTCTTAAGGAAATTTCTGTCTAAGTCGTCTTCATCTGTCATCTCGGTTATCTTTGTTTCTTCAAAGCAAAACTCAGTAAGCACACTTTGCACCTGGGAATGTAGCTATTTTGAAATTTATATCCCTGGAACATCACTACGCAATTCAAATTTGATATGTTTTGCTACAAATTAACACCTCAGTCGACTCTGTAGATCATCTGAGCACTGTTAAAACATCTACTGAAAATTGAGAAAAAATCTCAAACTGGTTCCGAGTGAATTTTATTCAATTTTGAACAAGAAATAGTGCTAAAAAATGAGAAAACTTTTCTCATATAATAAATGTTTTTAACAGTGAATACATTTCTATACACTTTCAAAGTTGTACAGTTCTGTATGAATCACATTGTAAGCTTAAACACAAAAGTTTTATCAAGTGGCAGTGTTTTGTACTTATGGAGGGATCATCCCACGTTGCACGAAGTATTTGGTGCATATATATATTTTTTTTAGACTTTTCAACTCTGTTGGTGTAGAAGACTTATTAAATTTCTGTTATTGCCTACACTTATCATATTCATAACGCAAATTGTATTCGAGAATTTATGGTTTATATGGGATGTACGAGGGACGAGCACTCTCATATACTATTGTACGTACGTACAAGAACTTGGTTGAATTCGTTGTAGAGGGAAAACATAAACTTTTTTTTCCTATTTTGTTTTAAACTATTTTCCATGAATAGAAAACTATGAACCTATGAACCACGATTTGTATTAAATCCAATAATGTGTTACTATATTATTGAAATAGATGAAGACTGTTTCTTCCTTCCTGTGCGTACAGCGTATAATTGTATAACTTCAAGTGAAAGTAACTCAAACTGATAAAGACATTTCTAAACTTTCAGGAAATAACAGCTAGGTTTCTTTGGGAATTCGGTACACATATTCCTCGCACGAAAGAGATGTGTACTGCTGACCTCTTTGTGCAATGGAAGTTGATCATATCTTGATTCTTTCATGATATTGTTTAAGTATATATCTATTTCTTCATGAAGACGTCCTGTTGATGATCTGTAATGGTCATATATAGTGTATTATGCCCCTAATAATCTCTGCAATAGTATCAGATTTAATTTCTAATTTTGCTATGTATGTAAAACAACAAATCAACTGTCAAATGTGGTTCACTGATATAATTTGGAAACTACTCTCCTTCAATTTATCGTAAGATTGAAGTATTTATGTTGATTTATTGAGGAGTTATATCTAATGAAAGCATCTCAAAACCCAACACTCTGAGCCACATAAATTCGACTAGCCCCCTTAGATTTTAAGATAAACTAATGTAAGTGGCATCGTTAGAAAGCTTAGGTATGTATGCTCAATCAGATTTATTTCGAAGTAGATTTCCTTATCTATGATAATTTCATTGTTATTTGCCATCAAAGTAATATTATGAATCGAGCAAAATTATATTTTTGAGATAATAGCCGCTATATTAAATATCGCTGAAGCACCCTAAGAAGCATACAAACTTGAATTACTTAGACTATACTATTAACTTGAAATTGACACCAGAATGAAGTTTTGAACTTAATTCTGTGAGAAAACAATGTCGTGGTGTCTTCGCTAGGACGTCATGTTGAATCCAAGATGATGGACTTACCGACCAGATTCATGTCATGTCACCAATATTTTTCTCATATTATTCTAACAACTCCAAGCAAGGATCAGAAGTAAAACTGCGGGGACCTCTTAGAACACACGAAACCATACTAGGCTCCATGAGTATATGAGATGAAGTATTTAGTTTAATGATTATTAATTCCAGAAGTAAGTAATGCGAGGACTATCCATCATTATTATTAAAAAGGACATGCTTAACGTGTCTTTCTCTCCCGTCTCCCAGACATTCACCTAGAAATGTGAACATTGAGGTAAAAGTAATGAAGTATATTGGTACTACAAAAACTTATACAAGGTTTCAAAACACATAAATTTGGAAGCTCTACTGACTCTACTTTGCAAGTGCGAAAATACCATTTTCTTTTCTGGACTTTAGGACAGATGAACTATCTCAGCCAGTTCCCTGAACCATTTGTTATGGTCGCAGGCTTCGGATCGGCTCTAGGAAATCATACGGTCTTAGATCTTCCAGTTTCCCAGCACATTCACCAGGCGATTGCCGACATACGATCTTGATAAAGGCCCTTGCCGTTACAATCCCCTTCTTTGTCCCTGGAACAGTGCTCACCGAGGAACGTCTTCTCTCAGACATGAAACAGGCTTAAGCATAGTCTTTCTGGCTCATAAATGTGAGTTAAATATAAATTAAATAAAAGTGAACAAAAATTATCAATGATATTTCTTACTCTTTCCGAAATATCCTTTGCACTTTGTATGTAGTTCTTGAACACAATGATGGACAGGAGCATTGAATCAGTTCTCCGTCCTCAAATCCAGTTGTATCTACTAATGTCCACACCAATTCTGAAATTAAAAGAGAATAACAGGGTAACGTGTGGCGACAGTCTCATCCCTACGATATTATTAAAGGAAAAACAGCTTTGTTTTCTATTCAACATGTTTGCAAATACCCATCAACTTATCTTTTTAAAATTATCCATTGAGTACCTTTTATATCTGATAAAGGTTTTAAAAAACATGGTGTTCTTTCACGGTAGGTAGAGAGAACGGTAGCCGACACTCAAATGATGCGTGCGAGTCTTGTTGCTGAGTGACGTCACTTGGTGTGAATGTTGTGGCGGGAACCGCAGTTGTGATCACGGTGATTAATCGTTATGGGTCAGGTGCTTTTTTATCCTATCGTAGAAGAAATTCAGGAAAATAGTTTTGTGTGTTTTCTTGTAGGGATTGTTTGTTGTGTATATACATATATGTATGTGTCGTTTATATGTGTTGTTTCTGTAGCTGTCCGGAAGCATAGACGATGCCTTACGTTTGTGCTGTGGCAACATGTTCAAATTACGGGGAGAACAAAACGGGTGAACATATTATTTTTCACAGATTTCCAAAAGACCAGGGAAGAAAAATCAGGTGGGTTTTCCCTTTTTAAAAGTCTTGATCACTTCAATCCCGATAATGTGCGCGTATGCTCAGAGCATTTTGACGATAACGAGTATGAAAGAAATTTGCAGTCAGAGCTGTTGAATATCAAGAAAAAGCCTGTCTTAATATCTTCAGCGGAACCTCATCATAAAATACCAAACAATGATAGGAACTCGTCATCCGCGTCCAGTTCGTATCGTTCCTATAGAATGTCTGAGAGGGAAAACAAGAATTTAGTAAATAATTTGTTGCAAGGAAATGCGGGGGGAAATGCTCCTATTTCGTCTTTTACGGAACCGCACAACGAAAATAATACTTTGTCAGATGTCTGCGTTCTTGAAAGAGAAAACGCGATTCTGAAGGAATTAAATACGAACACGGCGTTTCATTAGAATGCAATCTCTCAACCAAAGGATGAGACAAAAACGGGAAAGGAGAAAAGGACAGAGGACGCAGGATTATGAAGATAATGAAGGAAGTTGCTAATTAGGTAAGTCTTAATGTTTATTTTTGTTGTTAATATTTACTCTGCAATGTAAGAGCTTTATTTACGTTTGTTTTTTATATCGTAGTACATGTAAATCATGTTAAATTAATGTGGAAGTTTAAAAATGCGCCATGTATAAAAGCAGTTTTCCATTGGATGTTTACAAGCTCTTGATATGTTGGCTAAACTTTTACATCAAGATCTTTCATTGAAGCAAAGAAAGAAGTCGAAAAATGTGGATTGTTTTTTTCTCTTGGTGTGTGTATGTATTGCTCCAGCTGACTTATGAGCCAACATCGATGGGAATCAAGTTCACACCAAATGACGTAGGCGAGAGTGGCGCCTAGCACAAGTCATGTGCGTGACGGCTACCGTTCTCTCTATCTACCGTGGTGTTCTTTATTGAAATAAATATTTATTCAGTAATGTAATTAATTCATTCCCACAATTCTTTCCTAAGTTAATAGCTGAAATAAATAAGGTTTTCTCTATTCAATATCCAAATAAATTTATACTGTATATCTATCGGTCTCCAGCCTTTGTGCTTAATGGCTAACGTAATGGTCTTCGTATTAGATCCGAAGGAGGAGAACAAAGATAATGAATGCACTTATATTCTGTAAACCGCTGTCAAATGCGTAAAAAGTTAGGGAAATGAGACAGATTACTTCTACTTCACTTCGTGATCCGAAGTTGTCAATGTGTTTGATTTTCATCCGTATGAACTTTTAAGGATAGAATCTAGAGCATTTGTTGGGCTCTACTTCCAATTAAATTTGCCGAACCTCATCTGGTCCATGGAAGGTGAGAGTGAGTACTATATTTGATTAGCTAAGGGTCACTCAAAGGTATTGTTAGCCGAGGTGCATACCAAAAGTTCGTACCATTTTGCTTCTATTAAGAAACTATGGCCAGTAAATAAATATCCTCAAGTGATAATTAACTTTCGATACTGAATTATATTTGTGCAAAATTTCAAGCTTCTAACTTTATCTGTGAGAAAAACTAAACAACGGATTTCACTTTGAAGAAGCAAGCAACTAGGGAATTAGTTTGTTTCTGTTTTTGGACTGAAGAGGGAAATGAAAGTTTTATCAATTGCGATCAAAGACTCCAGCAATTGCCCATAGTAGCATACCACCTAGTCATACGACTAGAAATTATATGTAAGGCAGGGTTTCCGCCAGGATTTTCAGTTTGGGGGGAGTAAAGTCAAAATTGGGAGGGTATAAGTGAAGTTTTGTACGGTTTCTACAGATTTTTCACAGCAAACATTGGGGGCAGGGGGGTTGTCGATACTGGGGGTAAACACAGGAGGGGATCTGGCGGAATCACTGATGTAAGGCCTTCCTCTCTTCATCTAGATGTCGAGGAACCTACCGCCCATAAAATTAATTTTATCTTATCTTATCGAGGAACCTAATATGAACTAACCGTGAATAACTTAAAGTGTTATGTAAAAATTCTTTCGATAATGCTATTAGACAATCTAAGGTTGCAGATATCGTCAACAATTCACCTTCCATCCTCCATGGACAGGGTTTCAACACGAGCTAAATTTTCTACGATAGTGGCAATAACTGGACATCCCGAACTTGAAATATCTTTGATTTCCACCCTCCAATAAATTCATATACCTACTTCTGAATAGTACAGTCAGCAAGGGCATTCTCCTCACCAATGTGTTTCAACTGACAATGAATATCCACTACTTTTTCACTACGTATAGATAAATAAAATATCACAGCACGTTGTTCTTCCACAGTGAAATCCATCGTTTCAGGCGAGCGTCAAAAGCAGCTTTTCTTCACAGACGATGCCAGAAATAACCGTTAAAGCTTCAAATATTGCGACGTCTAAAGTTAATTCACACAAAAGATATTTTTATACTCACCGTATTTTTTCATTAAGAGCAAAACGGTATTGACTTTTAGTACGGTACGCAACTCGTATGTTAATAATTAGCTTATAACTAGTAACATGGTGGTGTCAACTATTAACAGAAAATGCAGAATACTCATCAGATGTTACTTTAGCGGTCTTTATAGTTTAAAGGACTACGAACTGCTAGTATCCTAGTTCGATCGGTGGTCTTTATTAGCGTTAGTTCCTTTTCGCTCCTTTTTTACACTACTTGAAACAGAGACAATTTATATTTTTCTAGATTCGGCGAAACAAAAGTATTTTATTAATAATTATTTAAATAGGTCCTTTCCTACTGGAGAATGTTACAAGGTGCGTAGGATACTAGAGGACATGAGATGTGTGCTCCATAGCCTCCTTGCAACTAATGTATATGCGTTATTGTTCCAAGTGCATGATGGTCGAATACAACTTGACATCAGATGAATAGGAGCTCTCTGGTTGTTGCCGTCTGTGCAGAATTCGACGATTTAGAGATTGCGACATTTTGGAGAATGGTCAGGTTATTTGTGCACGAAGGCGAAACGAGTTGGAAGCTTCCAGGGAGAGAGTGTATCGAAACGAAAACAGTATGCACAACCTTGGGACAATATCAGAGTTTATGCAGCACGTGCGAAACATTATTGATGATAACACCCAAAATTCCATGACGAACACGGTTGTTCTCCAGCGATTTAGGGCACTATCACGAGTGTGGTTGTGCAAGATGACCTGCGCTACAAGTAATATCCGATGAACAGAGGTATCTTCTCTTGCGATAATAGAAGATACTCGCCTGCTTCGTGCAAAGTGGTTATTCAACAAGGTGAAGAACCAAGAACATGACATACTTCATTTTTCATTTGATGAGAAAAACTCTGGCCAGGACTAAATGGTGAACAGACGAAATGACGAGTTATTATGTGCAGTTCCTTCAGATGATCCCAGGTCTATGAACATCAGGTTTGCAGCAACGTCGATGGGGGCGAGGAACGCGTCATCCCGCCCCCACTACTTTCAGCAATATCTTCGCGTTATTCCTGATACCTACATTGAAATGGTAAAACAATTTTTTATCCATGGATATACGGCGTGACCAATATACGTCCGTACCTGTTTAAATAAGACTCCAGACAAGCCTACACGGTTCATGACACTCAACAATGGCTGTCTTAACATGCCCACGATCATGGACACCAAACATGTGACGTCCGAACTCACTCGATTCAAATCCGATGGACTAATATGTGTGTAGCGTTTTTTAACGTGAGACTAGTAAATATTTTCCATGCAGCACCGCTTTCCTGCAGACCGTCATCGTCCAGATACTGTCCGAAATTAATATGGACCACTGAATTCACACATGTCGCTGCTTCAGGTCCGTATTGAAGCCGTCACTTCAGCCCAAGGCAATTTAATCGAATACGGTAAACATGTAATTGGAGTACTGTTGCACATTCGTACAAATTTTCATCACAATATATTTGAAACTTTGTCGGATAGATCTGTTTTATTTTGTGCGCACATATATCGTTAAATACCCTACGCACCCTGTACCTATGCTTCAGTTCGTACTATAAACATCAGCTAGAAAATAACTGAGAAGTCCTCAGTTCTCTTACCCCAATTCTCTGATAAACACACCAGACCTTCTAGAGTACAGCGAGGTATATCTGAAATGAAACGAGAACAAAAGAATTTTGATTAGAAATATATGATTAAAAACAGACATTTAAATATCGGAAAGGAAGAATTATGTTAGTTACAGACAAACAGTTCATGAATTATCTTGATGTTCTTCCCGGTTTCAGATATGTTATGAAAATTTATTTCATTTTTTAGAGTTACCGAGTCCAAGCTTACTTCTGATGCTTAAATTGTCGACTAAAGACCAGAGAACCTTCTATGTTTAGTACATAGAATCGTTGATTTGAGTGACATTTCAGTTCTCAGTTTATTTAATAAGGCAGTATCTCCGTATCTTAATATTGTTATTCTACGCTCCAAAGTTAACCGAATTTTTCTTTGCTATTCTTCAGTTTCACGTCCCAACAACACGAAATATGAGCAAATAAGTCCTCCTTATTAAAAACCTCCTTTACTTAATTATGCACGACTTGCAAATTAGTTAATCGACATATCACATATCGTTATGTTCTTCGCGAGTACCTGTCTCTTCCACCCAATGCTTTATCCAGTCTCCTCTTTTGGGATGATTTTATCTACTAGGGGGGGATACCCGACATTAATTGTTCTAGGCATAAATCCTTGTAATTTTCGGTAAATTATAATTTTTTTAATTCCAAAAAATATTGAATACTAACAAGTTGTTTAGTATAATAGGACATTGCCAATACACCATATTTATGAAAGCAACAGATAAATTTATGTCGGATCTTCACGTGGTCGAAATGCACGCGCTCCCGACGTTGTTCGTTCAGAGGAGAGACAGATAAGAGGAAAGAAAATAACATGTTAGTGAGTGTTTACTTTTGTAGACGGCTGGCAGTGGTCAGTACAGTTAAACAGGGACGTCAGTGGGAACTACCAAACAGTCCCGCATGGCTCCGTATGCTGCACTAGTTTAATCTGAAAACGAACATTAGTGCAGAGGGAGGAAAAATATGCTGCCATTCGGTGAGGGTGTGGTAAATGAGTGGACAGTACAAAGTTGCTTTAACAAATTACCGGTAAAGAAAGGCGATGAATTCCTACTGGACTCGCCCCGTACTGGACGTTCGCAAGCCATAAACAAGAATCTCAAGGCAGCTATTTAGACCAAAATGGCCAAGCATGTGAATCATTGGGAGAAGCATTCGATTGCAGTAACCGTTCGACAACACATTAGCTTGGGAGACGATTTAAAGTGGGGCGATAGGTCCCAGATTAGTTGACTGCGGGACAGAAAGCGACACGAGCAAATGCCTGTGTTTCTTTTGCTGTCTCGTCAAGTGAAGTGTCTCTGGACACAATGCTTTTTTGCGATGAGAAGTGGGTTCTTTAAAATACTCCACTGCGCCGACGTCGTGGGTTGACTCTACATGAACCCCCTACCAAACAACCAAAACCACTACTACATCCTCAGAAGATTATAATCTCCGTTTGCTGGACTATTCGGTGTATCGTGAATCGAGAACTCCTACCATCTGGATATGACAATCAATACAAATGTATACTCGCCGCAATTGGGATGTGTGCATACAAAATTGAAAACCGTGCAACCAGGACTTGTGAATCACGGAGCTCTCATTCTGTTATAAAACAACGCGCACATGCTGCCAAGATCACCCATGCCACCATTATCCGAATTGTTCGGGAAACACTGATGTAACATACGCTTCGTATATTTTATTTTATTCTTAACATATTTTTGTCTTGTATTAGTAATTAAAATTTCAGAGAAATAAACAGGTGATTTGACACTTCCAGGAGAACTTGAGACAAGATACTTCCTTAGTTAACCTCAAAATAGCATGAAGAATATTTATAGAATGTGCTATTATATATGTATTTCAGTATGCGTATGAGTAATATAAGTGTTCACACTAGTTCTTTCGGGGGAGCGGTAGAAAATCTCCGGGGGGACAAGCCCTAATGAAGGCATGTATGAATGAAACAATGATCCCTAGTCTGCGCGAGTCACGGATGTTGATGGGGGACTATTTATGCTTTTTCCAGGTACGTACGTATTACTTCATGGTATCGCATTTCTCTTGGTAGAGTGAAAATCCGAGAGAAATTTATCGGTGGCTTCTATGTATTGTAATAAGAATTCCCTAAATGTGCACACTAAGCACTCGTTTTAAAAGAAGCAAGGAAATTATTTGAGGTGTCTTCTAATTTTGGAGAATGTTTCTCTCTTACGCTGACCTTAACTCTTCAGGATCTTCTGATAACAATAACGTGAGTGCATTCAAGTGATCAGGGAAAGTCATTGCCTTATTTTATTGCAGATACGACTCAAGGTAGAAAATGACCATTCTATCAGGGGAGAGTTTGTTTTCGTTTTAAACACAAACTGTCATTTAATTTCAAGTTGTAGAAATCAAAATTTTCCAGCTCAAAATAATCATGTAATATAACACACTTACTGTTACCACAGACTAACTGCTGTCTGAAGCTACATTTCTTTCAAGCCATCTACAGGAAACATCCTTAGGAGTAGCTTCGGGTTTCTACTACATTAAAAATACTACACTTCGGTGATAGATTCGGGTTTCTAAACTTTAAAGGAGTTTCGAGACAATAAATAATAAATGTGAGACACTTTTTTGACTCTCATTGCGTATTTCGTAGAACTTTGAAAAGTTCAGTAAAAAATTTTTAAGGGTAAAATTACAAGTTGGGGGGAGACTTTCCCCTTCTAAGAGTTCTGCATAAAACACTGCTTCCACCCACAATAATAATCTTCTTTATAATTACTCGAGCTTCCAATAGTAAATCGCTACCTACTTTATGGCGAATTTTCCGTAAAAGTAAGTTTCAAACTATCTTTATTTTGAACATAACCCTGCAACATAATTGTTTATCGAAGAAAACTGGAATCGACATCTTACTTAAGTTTAGGTAATAATATCTGTCTGATGTATTATAGCAACTACGCCTTGGCGAAACTATTTTTATTGATCTACATTTTTCATTTTTTATTGTTTGATAATTCAGTATAAAATTGTATTTTTCCTCTGTTTAGATTCATGTTAAAGCTAAATGGAAGTAGCTATTCCCGCCTTTTTCGTTCTATGTCCACTATTCAAATTTCAGTGCAGCTAAACGGAAGATATTTTTCACGAACTAAAATATGTTTCGTACTTCATGAATAAGTACAGTAATTAGTCTTGAAGCCCCAAAAATGTCTACGTAGAATGAAAAAGACCGTGAAACGATGTAACGACTCCCCGCACAATCGGGTGGTCGCATCATATCTTACCCTCTCCTCTTTATTTTTGTGTGTTTTCTTCTTCTTTTTAGCTTCGTTGATTCAGAGATGAAGGTTATATTTTTCTTCAGCCGATAGCGGCACAAATCAAAGGGTTTTAATTAGTCCAAGTGTGAAAATACTGACCCTATCCCATTATCTCTCTCATTGTTGAATGGTGGGTTTTTATTATTTATTAATTTCTTCTTTATTGCTTAGTTATTCTTAGTGTATCTTATTGTCTTATATTCTTCATTAAATTTTCTTTCGCTTTAATCTTTATAAACAATCTTCAACCTTCGATTGTTGATTTTTTTCGCTATGTTAGGTTGTTGGACCACGCCCTTCCTCTTTTTGTTTCCAGTTAGATTCTCGTCTCTGACTGGTCGGTTGGCGATAGAGACAGTTCATTATGGCCATCGAATAGTGAAAGCTGTGACAAACCGGCTACGATAGAAAGTCATATATATATATTCGAAATTATTATGCAGCGAAGAAATTTAAAGTTATAAGTTGAAAAGCAGCCTCTTCGGACGATTAATATAAATTTTATATATTGTAACCGGTTCCTACTATGTCAGTAAGGTACAGGCGAAATCTTACATATTGGCTAAACCTGGAAGTGGACGAGGAGAAGCATCTGGTGATTTGCCAGTGTATGAAAGTGGTTTTGTGCATATGTGTCGTGTGAAGTGATTTCTTTCTTTGTTTGTTTCAAATATAATTCATTGTGGGTCTGAACCCCCCTTTTTAGTGTGTGTGTGAAAGTGATATTGTGTACCCTTCAGCATTTCAGTGGTGTGTTTTCATGAATATATGAGTATAGTGGAGATAATCGCTTAATTTGGTTGGCTTCGGGGATCGGTTTTTCTAAATTCAGGTATGTATGGCTAGTGGTTCAAAATTCTCCTCTCTCTCTCTCTCTCTCTCTCTCTCTCTCTCTCTCTCTCTCTGAAATCCAGATCTGATTGACACATGTTTCAGTAGTGAAATTTCAGTATGATACACTTGCTTTAAGAGTATAGAAATTCACACCTTGCACCTTGAGTAATGCATAGTTTTGAAATGCTCTTCCCATTTACCCTCAGATTTTTTATTTTCCGTTTTGGAAACTGAAGTGGCTAAATTACATATGATTCCTATATATATTGTCTGCTATAGTAAACAGCAAAACTTAAACGTATCGTTATGCTTTATTTCGGGTACAAAGTTCAAACGCCTTCGTTACTTTCGGCATCCGTAAGCCAGACTACGCCATAAGAAATTGTGTTCTTGAAATCACCTAACCTAAACTACAATTCTCATGTATGTTTTATCAAACTGTTTTATCAAACCTACCTGGGAGACAAATCTACATTACACCACAGGAGAGGGTACAAAAAAAATAAAACCGCTATCGAATCTGGAGACAGGGCTGGTATCTACCCATCAGGTCCTGCTTCAGCCTGGGACCATCGAAGACATAACACACACTAGTCTAGTACCACGAAGGATGCATGGAAGAAGCCCGAAAGTAGTACCAAAACGCATAAAGTTGGCAAAAAGCAGAAATCCAGGGAAAGGCCCCCAAAAGAAGGGGGAGACGCAGGTGAGAACATCTCGCAGGAAAGCCAACTACAAAACGCTATTTTAGTGGCCTAACGCAACTAGGCCCCTAAAATGTACAAGGCTCAATGCATCCGCGCACAAGTTAACATAAATCACGAAATTTAGAAAATCACAACTGATTTGACTATTCCCTAATGGTTGCTGAAGCATCAAATCAAAATATCAGAACTTTATTTCATCTGTAGTTACTTTCTCATATATACATGAAATAACACTTCGCGGACTGAAATAGCCAAAGGTTGGAAACCATACAGCAATACCATAGTGATGGTAAACTACCTACTTCTTAATAAAACCCTTGACACAAGGAATATCTGGTAAAACATTATTTATTCTTGCTTAAGAATAACAAACGCAATGAAAAAACCTGATTGCTGAATCTCGTGAAAAAAACAAAACAAACAACAACAGAAAATCTTTAACACATCAAAACGTGTTTTAAAGATGCTGTTAATTTCACATATCAAAAAGGTAAATTTATCGTTTACAGAAATGCTCTGCCTAAGAGCAGAGACAAGAATTCACACACACCTTACTTCCAAAAGATTAGGTTATTTCAATTTCCAAATGCTGTAGACATTCTACACTTTAGCCCAGTTAAACAAAATTTCCACAATGATCGAAGCATATAATTTCTTTCTACGAAATGAAAATTTATTTACAAATATAGCGACTGGGCAGAAATTTACTTTAATATTTCAAAATAGTTGTCAAACATTTCGTATGTAATTTTTCAATTCTAAACTTAACACAACCTAACATCCGATCTGATAATACAAACATGATATATTTTTTAAAGATTTTAAACGAAAGAAAAATTGTTGAAGAAATATGGCAATAAAATATGCAAAGAATTATTAAGTAATAAATGAAGAAACAATAAAAATAAAATCCCGCCAATGTATGTCTAATGTATTTTTATCGTTGCAAGAAATTTCAATGCTGCTCCTACACATTCAAGCTAAGAGGGTTCAAACTTTCAGGGGAAAAAATTCATAACCAATTCAAGAGTTCTACCCGTGCCAATTTTTCATTTTCTTTCTTGTTCATTGTTGAAAGAGCTTCATTTTTATAGGCACAACAACAATGAAACGATTTCAATAATGAACAAGAAATTAAATGAAAAATCGGCACGGATAGAACTCTGGAATTGGTTATGAACTTTCTTCCCTAAAGTTAAAACTCTCTAGGTTTGAATTTGTAGGAGCAGCATCGAAATTTCGTGCAACGATAAACATATATTTGACATATACGGAGATAGTGCTGCCATCTCTTGTCGGAGATCTTGACTTTTCGTAGCTATCATTGACGAATACATATGTTCGTCACAATACCAAAATAACACTGCCGCAACGTACCGGTTGTAATTTTATTTCAGGTTTTGAATGGTTAGGGCTGTGCGAAAGAAGTGATTGTAAATTATTAATATCTCTTCGTTAATATTTTTAACCCGTCGTGAAATATTCTTGCCTAATTTCAGGTTTGTTAGAGCAGCGCGAAATGCATTCCCAATTTGCGGGCTTAGTGTTTGTTACTACGGTTGGCTACTTAACTGGATAACTTAAAAAAAACGAACCTGTTCTTCACTTAACGTATTATTTTTAAATTGTTTATTCTTTTCCCGAAATTCCAAGAGAACCACGCTAATTTCAGCTTTCGAGACGAATGGGAAGTACATTTTCGATACCGGGGGCTTCGAGTGTCATCAAGGATACTTCGCAAGGTTGGGGGGCGACTTTCACTATTGTTATTAATTGTTCTTTGTTCTAAGGAATACGCTTGGCAAATTTAAGATTTCCAAGTTTGACAATTTTCGAGTTCTCATATTCCTCTCCTTACAAGGTTTTCGCCCCCTCCGCCCAGGAGGTGTCGAATTGGAAATTAAGATAGACGTTACTAATATATTGAAACGAAGACTTTTCATGCCAAATATCATGTACCTAGTTCAAGCGCCCAGCAAGCAAGGAGACGCCGGCATTTGGTCGGCGAAAGTCGGCCGACGAGTGAGCCAACGTCGGGTTGTGAAAAATCCCGACGAGAAGCCGACGTCGGCGGGCGGGTTTTGCGCGGGGTTGTGCCTCTATACCGACCCCGACGGCAACCCGGAAAACGTCCCGACGACCAATCGCCACTTATGGATCGCGCCGACCATTCCCCGGCTACTTGTTGGTCGGGCCGCCGTCGGGGTCGACATTTGGCTTGCTGGGTGGTGTCCGAGTTCCACCCCACTCTGCTCCGTTTCACCACACTTTGGGGGTTGTCAAGAGATACATTCACTTAATGCCAATTACAATTTGTGCAACTACTCATGAAGTATGAGACGTATTCGTCTGTTAGTCTTCCGGGAGTCAAAATTGGGAGTTAGAGTTACCATGCTATGATTCTAGACAACTTAAAATGAAACAATACTCACGGTTTGTACTTACCACTTGGAAAAAACGTCGGAACGCAATTGCAATGTTTTACAAGAGCATTGATTTTGCACTGGAGAATACAGGCTTGTTCATCGTAAATTGGATAGAAAGGAATACTTCTTTCATTGTCAAAAAGACACTTCCTGTGCTCTGGATCCAGCACTCGAACAGAATGAGTGGACTCCAAGAAGTCAGCATTTACCATGAGGTTGAGTTGATCTCCAATTGCAATGCCATGAAATATATCAGATGTATGAATTTCAGTAGGGGCATGGATAAGAATGTGTGCCTACAAAAATAAAAATGTATTAATATATATGTTGAATAGTGAAAGCGAACTATTCACAACTATTCGCAAAGCACATTTTGAAAGCAAACCATGATCAACTAATCGATCTATAATGTCAATAGTGAAAGGTGAAAGATAGTTTTCTGTCATTCAAAGAAAACTTAACTAGAATGTCAGCAAGAAATATATATGGTAAGGGCACCAGTGGTCGGCCAGTTAAGTGACTCGTTCACTTAGTTTGTTCCCAGATTTCTTTTTTGGCCTAATGCTTACACTTACAGTCTTTAATTCTTTACACCTTTATTACTCAAAATAAGAAATTTCTAACTCAAAATTGTATACTTATTTCGTATGAAGTTTGTTCTTAGAAACATAGTTAATTTTTTCGTGAGTTGTCGGACACTCAGAATCAGTGGTCAGACAGGTAAAGTACCAGTTGTCGGACAATTTGATCAAGCCTGTCTCAAGCCCGCCGCAATACTCGAATTTTTCCTTACTACTCAGAAGTTAAAAGCCTGAAAACAAGACAAAGAAAAAATAGGGTCCCTAGTAGCACAACGTTGGTTAGAGCAACGTTGTCCATGTCTGACTTGGACAACCATTTTGCAACCAGACCCTTTTCATTTTCCAAGTGCACTTCAAAGTTAATTCAATGTTTAAGTTGGTTGAAAAACTTCAGCGCACTGATCAAACGAAAATTTATCGCTGGACCAATTTTATAACACAACTTTTCCAATGTTACAATTTTGTGACATTGTAATAACCATTTTCCAACCAAGTAACACAACCATTTTTCAGCAATTTCAACATTTTTCAATGTCGGTCCAACGTTTTGTGTTACAGGGGATAAACGTACCAGTTATTGGCACTTTTAGACCACTCTTGTTTTGAAATTTGAAGTGTAGATCTATTCTGGCTTTAATTTTCTGTTCATGCTAACCGTTATGCTATAGTAAACTCTTAAAAGTAAACCTATCGATGCTTGAAAGCACTTTTTTTTTTACCAAACTTGGTAGATTAGTAGGATACATCAGGAAAACACCTTTATTTCCTTATAATACCTTAAAATATTATTAAAAGTACTTTCGTCCATAAAGACACGAAATCATTTTAATGAAGCTTTCTGGTGGTTTCCTGATGTACCCTGCTTAGAGTCCTGCAAACCCATGCCCGCACCAGGCCGGCCCGTGCAGACCACTATTATTAAAATAAATTTGCTGCTATTAAAATAAAGGAAAACAATTTGCTATGGTGATACCCGGACGATGTTTTCTGTTAGATAATTAGCCTAAGGGCGATTTCACATACGCGCGAGAGCGGGTCGAGAGCGAGTTCTCCCTCGCTCGCCTCGCTCTCGCTGATCCTTTCACATCAACGCGGGCATTGCCTGTGCGGGAAATCTCTACGAACAGGGCTGCTGTGTAACCAGTTTTATTAACTGTGGATGAGTGGTTAAGTTTGTAGCCTTGTAATCAAGGTGCCCCGGGATTGATTCCCAGTGGGTACACAAGTGGTTCGGAACACACGTTAAAGTGTAGGTCCCGTCCTCAGCACGTCATCATTATCCCATGGAATGCAATGACAAGCCACTATGGGTTCACCTTGCCCAGAGTTCTTCGCATCAAAGACCTGCCTTTGGGCAGAACACCTACCATCACCATCATAATTAATACAGTATCGAGAAAATAAAATGTATAACAGAAAATGAGTAAAGGAAATGTACTCCGTCTTCAAACTGATTTGCCGAAACACAGTTCCGGTGCGTCCGGCCTATTTTAGTTTATTTAGACTGTGTAATGTTTTCTGCTTGTACAAAAATCAGAACAAATAGTTGTTTATTAATTCCTTAGATATATCAGAAACGGGAATATGATTCATTTTCAAATTTTCGACGTGAAACTACTACAATTTCTTGAATAATGTATATCAGTAATTATTCTTTTAAATGAGAATACATCTTCATAACTGAGAAATAACTTCTTGTTTACAACTATGAACATTCATATCAACATTATTGTGATCCAACAAGAAGATTAGCTTTTAATGAAATAATTCTAACTACCGGCCATGTGAAACAAACAAAAGTTGACTACGCCTGCTATGTTTCTACAAAGTCTACTTCCAATGATAGTTTATGAAATGTCTGTTAAATGTATTCCAAACATCCTGTGCGTCATAATTGTGAAGAATTATCTCGCTTAATTGTCAAGCAGTACCTCCGAACATGATCCAGACTAATTAAAAGTTGTCTAAAGGCCACAAATTATTCACTTGATTCGGCTATAGTTCCGTAAATATAGAAATATATACAAACGTGAGTGCTGACTACGGTTTAAAATAATGGAAGTACATGCAAAAACTTGAAAATGTTTTTAAAGAGGTAAGGAACACATATTATACACTTGATTATATTTCTGTTTTTGCCAGAGTTAGATTAATGCTTGCAAAGGCATAAGAAATGAAGTGAATCTACTTTTTATACACTTCTTTATATTCTCTATGAGTCAGAGTTTCTTTAAGGTTCTTAGAAAATATACTTATCTTTTCTACTTCCCAAAAGAGCAAAAATTAACTAAAATATTTCAGCCTGCCAAAAGTGTACAAGAAGCATACGTTTTATGAATGTTATCAAAAGTTGTATATTTAAGCAAAAAATTCAAACAAATATATTCCTCACTTCACATAGGACTGAACATTTGCCTCTCGTGCTTGGGGTTGTCAGTTGGATCTCAGTCTATACCATGTAAGCTTTCTGGTGTACAAACAGCGTGTGTGTGCTCCCACTTTCTTCATTCCACCATTAATAAACAATATTCGCCGTTTCAAATATCCATATGCCCTGAGCCAAAGTTCTCTAAAGGCCGTAGATAATTAAAGTAAAATGAAGGTAAAAGATTATCAAGTTAATGATTCTACAATCCTATTCAACTTCGTACTGTCCTGTCGTATCTCGGCCTGAGCCTGAAATGCCTAAAAATTGTTACAAAAATGTATTTAAAATATTCACTTTCAATTTCTTATAGTATTCAACGTAAGGTAAAAATAACTAAATCTTTCCTATGCTGCAGTGATAAATATTTCCTTAATCAATGCAAATACTGTAAAATTAAGATATGTTTTCTAATCAGCAAAGCAGACAATAAATAATTCATCTATCCTTAGCGAGTCCCGGGTTCGATTCACGGAGTGGTCTCAAACCGTCTACGTTCAGTCAAGATGATGCAGTTAGATGATGTGTCATGAATAAAAATAGTGACAATCAAACTGACAATGCTTTTTTCGTAATTTTCTCCAAAATTTCTATTTTCACGACGGTTTCACCTATCCATTACAATGTTGCAAAGTGTGAGTATTTTTGATCGGCTTCGCAAGGTTGAAACACTCTCTTTCGAGCAGATGACGGACAGAAACAGCACAACATCAACTGTTCTGTGTCATGGTTACCAATAAAATAAAACACCCACAAAAAAGGGGAGCACAGCACTCAATGGAACATAACCTTCCATTAGAGGGCAGACTCCAGACAGAGACAGCATACGAGTCAACCTGTCACTACGGCTAGTTCATCACAAGTGAACCTCAAAGCCAAACATACTAGGATCACCGTCCCAGTGCTGCGTAACCACCCAAAGAAGAAAAGAGGGGTTTCTCCCAAAGAGGGAAAGTAAACATTCAAGACTGGTAGCATATAAACCGATGAAGACTCCAAGAGGAGCTCTAAACATGACCTATGGACTGAAACCCGGATAGCTGCCTCACTAACAGAAAGCCTAAAGGCTAAGCACAGATTCACCAGCCAGAAACATGCACACAACTAAACAACTAAATAAATTTGACCGTGCAGCAGCTACACCTCCCGTGCTCGAGGAGAAAGGGGCAGTATGTAACTCACACAAGCGCTAGTAAACAACCCAGAAGTAAACATGCGATCTGAAGGAAGAAAGAGAAGGAAACAATTCCTTCAAAAATATATAATTTACTCGAAGCTTCAAAACGAATGTTGCAACGAAGACGAAAACAGACGTTTTGAAAAGGAAAAGAGTGTGAACAACACACATCAATCTCACGTCAGAGGTAAAAATAAAACAGTTTCCAATATTCAACTTTTGAAGATCAGGAACTAGAAATTATGAGTGGCAATTCAGTACTTATATGGTTGGAGACCATGAACGGAAGCTTACCCTGGTACTCCATGAACCATACACGGAATCATGTAACAAAACATTTACGTTTGCAAAATAAAAATAATAAAAAAATGCATCAACTATACTTTGTTAATGCGCAAAGGAAAGGAATAAAAATCGGAACAAAAAGAAACAATAATATATCACGTGTACTAATCTCTTGATCTAAAAATGCTTATAAAGCGTTGCTCAATAAAGTTCTGAAAATTTTAGATCTATTCAGAGCGATATCATGGATATATTTCATAACATTAACAACCAGTTATTGAACATTAGCTTTCAAGTCATCTATAACTACTGTAGTCAAAAATAAACAGTAGATCCTTTTTATTTGTATTTATTTTTACATAAATATAGTTATTAAAAATTTAAGATTTACAGAGCAAATATTTGCTCTACAACTATACATAATTGACTCTGAAGAAAACATTGTTATTGAAAATTTCATTCTTCTAGTATATTGTAAAGATGAAGTTCAAAAGTCCTTTGTAAAGTCTCACTTTTTATATCTTGCAGAATTTGTTAATTTTTCGTTATATTCTTTAGCAAACAGTTCAGAATTCAGAAATAACAACACTATCTCATACAGAATGAAAGTAATTCGACGTAAATAAATAGGTTTTGAACAAGAAATCTTATTACAAGCCTTTAAGAATTTGAGAAAGAAATATAGTATCGTAGAACCTTGCCGATCAACAAAAAACTACAGAACTTTTCATTCTTTCGATAACATTTTACTTTCAATATGAATTATTGTTAAACTGAAAAAAATAAAAAAAAAAGATTTAGAAATGAACTTACACTCTGGGGTCATATCCAACATTGTCACTTTGAACATTAGGTTGGAATCATATGACAATTCACCGTAAAAGTTGATACAACGTAAATCGAATATAAGAATATAATTAACAGTTAGATTTCAAATAATTTTCATGACCCCCAAGACTATACATTGCTTAAAAAGTAAACAGGTATCAACCCTGACTAATAACCGGCTAAAGATAAAGGAACGAGAAACGAAAATAGTGAAACGATGACCGAAAAGGAACAGGAAGAAAAATATAAACACAGAGGACAATTGATAACCCCGGTCATAACGTTAGCTTAAATCAGCCTCGAACAAAATATAACATTGTAAGTTGGAGATATAAAAGTACATATTCTCCAGCGTAAAAATTTATAAATTAATTCTGAATTCTTAACGTTAAATAAATAAATATCAGGAAGATACTGGTTCTTAAGATTTGGCTGCCCCATGATGCGAAATGTCAGGTGGGTGGAAACAGTTTCATGTCCGCCGTGTACTACTTAGCCCATCATTTCAACAGTTTTACCTTGTATTACAAAAATCTTCGACATATACATATTTTACTCACTGTAGCCATATAATCACCAAGGAAATTTGGAAGAGAAATTTCTTTAATTAATAGTCTGTCTTTCAACACCGGTAAGAATAGTTTACAGTTCCTTTCAACTTTCAATTTTAAAAAAGCTGCCTTTCGAAAGATGTCGTCTTGAAGAGACGATTCAAACTAACAAAAGCTTGAAATGATTTTCTTCAACTAAGCAGGAGACAAAGGACATCATAATATGTCATCAACAGCCATACAGGATTACAATTACCTGAAGTACCAACTTTATTTCGTGGTTATTTCAAAATTTATAATGGTTTTGCTGTACCGGGACAAGTGGCACTTACTGCAGTTGAAGTTCCAACATCATCTCTATCATTTTCTCTACTGAACCAAAAAACACAAACCCCCTTGCACTCAAAAAGAACACCCACTATAAAAAAAGACAGGGCTACCAAACCCTTCAGTCAACCAAAACTGCCAGAATTTCTCAAATAACCATTCTGAACCAAACGACTATAATAAACAAACCCAAAAACAAACTTCGAAGATAATTAAAAGTATATCTTGAAGAAATTTTTACAAACAGGAAGCTAAGACTTTACCTGGCGGGAGGATGTACCAATCACCTCACAACACATCTTCTAGCATCCAATAAAAATTATAAAGACAGCGAGGCATATCATAAATCTACGAGAACAGGATGCTTTGAAAATAGTCTGCATCGAAAGTCATCCGCAAGCATGAAAAAAACAAAAGAATAACGAAATCCGATACATGAGTGCGGAAAGAAGAAGAAGACGATCATTACAGTAAATGTGGACTAGCAAACAGTCAAAATAGTAATAATCTTGACAGCGGAATGTATAAAGAACGAAACACATGGAACGGTGATAACAGCGCGTTACAAGGTAAAGGCGGCCATAACTCAAAATATGCGTTCTACCACCACTTCCCCCATTTACATTAACATATATTTAATTTCCAAGGAGCTCAAACAACACAAGTACCCAGGTTAAGCTGTTTGTGTCATTCTTGGGACGTTATCTTCAACTAATAAACGGCACTGGCAAATCTCGATTCATTCACCTAGCATCAAACAAAGTATGATCATCCTTCTTCTTAATAATTTAGTAAGCACCCGTAAGCTCCCCAACTCAGCATTAACGAAGTGTAGACACGCAAGTTCGAGTTCAGTTGCGGTCATCATTCTAATTCAAAATGGACCTATTCACCATAGTTTCGTGGTAAATTATTCCTTTCGCATTGCTGAGGGCCAACAATTATTTTAACCGCAACCACACAAAATAATGCAATTCTTGAACCAAAAACTATATTTTATTTAAATTCTTCTGTTGCCTTAGCGTCTCAAATTAGACAGTCCTGAGTTCAATTCCTGGCTGTGACTTCTCACAGCATTTCTTAATCAAGATATAACAAACTAATTAATAATAATTTTCGGTACACTGAAGAAGAGAAAATTCAAAAAATTAAATTAAAGCTATAATGTCGCATTCTACGAGCTTCCGCAAGCGAACGGCGGGCGGCCAACGGTACAACAACATCGCAGATGACCATAAATCTTAAAAATAATAATAAAAGAATCCAATCAATTAATTCATTGTTTATCACATAGCTCCTCTTCTATTAAATATACAACCTTCCAAGTTCTAGGGTACCTGCGTAACACCTATAGCATTACCTCATATCAAATACAGCCTCACAATTCTAATGGTTAAGTCTAGAAACCGGTTTAACATTGTAAGGATGTTACACAGTAACAACTGGTTAGAGCAAAAGCGCAAAGCTGGGATGAACTGCATGACGGACCTCAAACACCAGGTGGAGCTAAGAAGCTATACAGGTTAGCAAAAACCAGAGGCAAGGCAAGAAAGGATATTACCTATATTGCGCAAATTAAGAATGGCCAAGGATTAGTGCTTACCGATGAAGACAGGATTAACGAGAGATGGACCGAATATTCCGAAACGATCCTAAATGAAGAAAATCCGAGGAAAGTTCTTAGCGATGGAACTCCAAATCCTGGACCAACGCCAAGAATAAGACGGGAAGAAGTAGAGAAAACATTAAACAAAATGTAGACCGAAAAAGCTACAGGTTCTGATTGCATACCGGTAGATGCGTATCAGAAGGAAAGAATATTGTGTGGGATCTAATGTAAAAAATCTATGAACAAGAAACAAATGCTGACTCAATGGAGGAATAGTGTTATTGTACCAATTTTTAAGTACAAGGGAGATATACATGATTTAGGAAACTATAGAGGCATCAAACTAATGTCACAAACGATGAAGATTTGGGAGAAAATTATAGAAGGAAGATTACGAGAAGAAACATCATTAGGAGAAGAACAATTTAGATTTATGTCAGGAAAGGAGTACAACGGACGCAACTTTTATATTAAGACAAAGTATGGAAAAGCAAAAAGGATTGGATATGGCCTTTATTGATTTGGAGAAAGCCTACGATAGAGTACTACTTCAGGAAGTATGGAGATACTTAAGGGAGAAAGCAGTGCAAGGGAAATATGTAAGGATAATCCAAGATATGTATACAAGAGCTGGAACTCAGGTAAGAAATAGTGTGGGACGCCAAATCCTTGTTATAGTTGGATTACACCAGGGTTCAGCCTTAACCCCGTACCTCTCCAACGTAGTCATAGACGTTATAACTCAGGATGTGAGATGAAGCCCCCTGGTGTATGATATTTGCCGATGATATTGTACTTTGCAATACTAATAGGGCAGAACTTGAAAGGAAAGTGGAGAGTTGGAGGAAGTATCTGGAAGAGACCTAAGTATTAGTAGAAAGAAAACTGAGTATCTTGACTCGGAAATAACACACAGAATGCAAGAGGGATGGCGAAATTGGAAGAAAGTAATTGGCGTTCTCTGCGACCGCAGAATCATGGTGAAGAATAAAGAGATGATTTAAAAAACAGTGGTTAGACCAGCAATGATATACGGAGCAGAATGGCCAATAAAGAAAGCACAAAATATTAGTTGTCACCGAAATGAGAATGTTACGCTGGATGTGTGAAATAACAAGAAGAGGCAGAGTGAGAAATGTGAGAGTAAGAGGTACAACCAAAGTTGTAGAGATATCTAAGAAGATACAGGAAAGAAGACTGCAGTGGTATGGACATGTAATGAGGAGAACAAATAGTATGTAGTCAGAAGAGTGACGGCAATGGAAGTGAAGGGCAAGAGAGGTAGAGGGAGGCCAAGGAGGAAATGGATGGATAGGGTTAAGAAGGATCTCGGGGAGAAAGGTTTGTCAGGGAAGAAGTTCAGGACAGAGTTTTGTGGAGAAGACTCATCAGAAACGTCGATCCCCACGTAGGTGAGAAAAGACAGAGAGAAAAAATATGAAGATTAGAGTATCCGTAAACCTCAAATGAACGTCTGTTCTCTTTGCTTTTTCTCCTCTGCAAGAAAATCTGCGGTCATTCACCCTGAGATAAGATTAATTTATTTACTATGGTCTGAACTGATAGCTATGGTTTAAATCCCTCCCATGTTTCAGGGATGATAAACTTTGGCGATCTCATTTCCGGCGGCCAAGAATGGGGTAGGTAGTTGCTAGGGCATAAGGTCAAGGTACCATTCCGGCATTCTCTTGGTGGAACTGAGGAGAAACTGCCATGATAGCTTGCGTAAGCGAGATTCCAAGTGGGCGATCATAATAAACGAATCACGATGGCTAGGTAAGATGTTAATAAATGTAACATAATTAGCTGTGACGGGTTACGCCTGAGGGTGAGGGTCTTTCTTGATTGTCTTATGATGGGTTGGATAAATTACACGTTCTACACTTTATAAAAGCCACGAATCGCCACTGCTTCTGTGCTTCGTAAGTACAGGAACAGTTAGGCGATGCTACTCTTTCAGCACAAGCGAACGGCGATAGCTTAGTTGGTAGGTGCCTTCGCATTCTGAAGGTTCTGGGTTCGATAGTAGTGACCCATTATCTGAGCCTACTGAGGTTTTCCCATTGTTTTACATCAGTCAAACCGGGCATATGCCGGGATGTACTTTCAATTTATTCATCGAACAACTCCTTCCCGCATCCTTTCCCCAACCGTAGACTATGCCGGCTAGTACTATAGATGCCTGAAGACCAAGTTCAAATTCTGCCAGCACAATAATATGCCAATAGAGTAGCCAAAGGTTTCGAGAAGAATAGTTCGTCGAGGAGCAGGTTGATTAAATGGGATGAATTACAATATCGACTGCACGCCAGGCCAAAAAATTCCACATTCCCACCTACTCTGACTATAGCTTTTCCAGAAAAATAGATTGTTACTACTAGAAAACGTTCAGTCATGTGATGAAAATTCTCCCTAGAAGAGTTCGAACTGATAAAGGCAATCAATCAAATATAAATGTCCAATATTGGAGAGTGGGTCGACGGAACCTCCTAACCATATTTTTGGTAACGTTTCGGATACTTTAAATTGCGTAGAATACATGCAAGTGAACTTAGAAACTACCAAAATTACACTGGTAAATGCACATTCGAATAAAAAATGTCCTTTCTTCAACCCGGAAAATGTAATTTGTTCTTTAACAGCATAGCTTTCGCCAAGTATTATATATATTCACTTACCCTGTACTTATATTGTTGGAGATTTATGTCCGGAATATTCAGAATAACTTTAAGACCCAAATCATCATTTACAGTTGTTATATGGCGAATGTCACTCTCTGGTCGTATTTCAATTGGTTCATGATCGAAAGACATATTTCTGAAATGAAAGAAAAACTTTTGAGAACATATTGAAGACACAAACTTTAGAGGACTGTTTGAAAACCAACCTCAATTATAACCAACTTTAGAGGTGAATTATAAAAATAATATACAAGAGCAATACGAAAGCGATGGTGTACTCTGTTTCACCTGCATATATGCACTGAACGTAACAGGGAACGAATTTATATGTCTCTTCCTCGAGGAAAGTTTCCGCCTTAATGGTAAGCCTCATGATGGATATCAGGTCATCCTATGAATTTCGACCGCTTTCAGCTCTTCAGCATTTGACATAGGTAGTGAGATCGAGGATTCACGAGCACCCTCTCATTCGATTTATTCAAACTGAAGGACTGAACGAGACCGAAATTCGTAACAGGGAGTGTGTTATGTATGAAGAAAAGTTTATGAATGTCGGTTCTGTGCGGGAATGGTATCGAAAGCTTTGAAAATTTCAGTCTGATATCCATGATGACGCATACCATTTAGGTGGCAATTCTCGATGAGCAGGGGAATACACAAACTCGTTACGTGCTACGACCCGTGCATGAATGCAGAACCTTCCGATTTGTAGCTTGTTGTTCTAACCACTACGTTATGGAGACATCTTTCGAGTGACATATTTTTTTTATTCCTTTTATATGTTTCTAGAGTAAAGATATGCATATAGGCTTGAATTTGTCACAGGGATTGTTGATTGCATCTTGTGTTAGAGAGCCCTATGAAGGTAGCTTCGTTGATTTTTCTCTCCCATCCGGCCCCCCTTCAGATCCTTCAGATAATTGACAGTATTGCTGATAGACATTACTTTCGAAGTTATGGTCTGCGCGCGTTGGCAAATGAGTGGGGTGTAGAGCAGGGCCACTAGTTGCATGCCGCCATCATGATGTCCAGTTGGGCATCGTCTCTGAGCCAAATATGGCCACCTTGTAATATCCCGCCACATTGGCAGCTATTTTCAATCTATACATTGAGCTGACGTCTTTTGGCGCTCAAATGCCACCGTTGAGCCACTTTCGACCTGTTCCTTTGACGCCAATCACCACAAATGCAGACGTCGACCCACTAGTATGTTGTGGCATTTTCCTTAACAGGATATCCTAGATTTTAGTTCAAAATGTAACTTGTCTGCATAATAATTATCTCTAAATCACTCATTCTTAAAGTATTTTATTTTTACCTTCTGCTGTTTGCTTCTGGTAGCCATTTCTCCAAGAGTAAGTTACAACTATCGTTTCAGGTGCACCGATAGTTGAGATACATTATTTTTTGTGAATGTCTCGAAATTAAACGTTACCCACATAGCAGAGTACGTCCCATTTAGATCCCATTACCGTCAGAATCGTCCTGCTCCCATAGCGATGTCCTAAGGACGTCCGTGGGATAACTCTGTGGGCAATACAAACAGTTCATCCCATATGGATGTCCCCTGGATGTCCCCCGGAAAGCCGTGCGGGATTACCTACCTGGAATTTCTATAAATTAAATCGACCTTACTATTATTATTATTTAATTAATTATAACTATACGAAGGATATGACTTCGTATAGTTATACGAAGGATTAATTATAACTATACGTCCCATGGATGTAAACGGGACTTAAACAGGACATCCTACGGACGTCCCGATATCCTGCCAGAAGATCCGTCAGATATCCCTGGGACGTCATTTTGCTATGTGGGATGGACAAACTGCATTTTGAAAGTAAGCTTCTCATGTATTAGCGTGTTTTAAAACTGCATCAACAAACTTCGGAAGGTTATTCCTCACATTAAAACAAGAAGAAACTTCCTTTGAGAAAAATCGAAACATGCGAAGTTTCGGAGCTACAGGAGCTTAAAGTTAAGGTAGTACCATTAGAAATAACGTCATATCTCAATAAATAATGATATAAGCGGTGTCTGTTTAACAAATCAATCTCGAAGTACATGGTAACCAAAAAAGTTTTTGCCGTTTTTGACGTCCCATTAATCATGCGCTCACAGGTAGGAAACGAAATGACACACGTGCCTGCCAAGCGGTTGGGAGTTAGTCTGTGCATCGACCTTCAGTAATACAAGCACGGTGCTCACACACAGCAGTCATAGCTCGTCCAGTGTAAAAGAGAAATGGAGGTATCGAAGCAGCTTGTTCGCGTGTGTTTGTTGTATGACTTTAGTCATACACACATGTGTTGGATGACGAGTCCCTGAAAGCAGCCACCGAGGGGGACAGTAGTCTAACTTGTGGTGAACTTCCATGTTTCCGCTGAAACAGTCAGACTTCACCTGCTTGGGATAGGGAAGTCATACAGGTTAAGCAAGTGGGTACCCCATACATTGTCGACAGCCAACAAGTAACAACGAGTGACAGCCTGTTTGTCCTTGCTCACTCGGCACCAGAACACATCCATATTTGATCGCTTGCTCACTGGTGATGAAAAGGGGGTCCTCTATGACACTACCAAGCGTACCAGACATTGGTTGTTGCCACGTGACCCTATTTCTCACACCTCAAGACCACATCTGCAACCACGAAAGGTTATGCTCTCTATATGGAGGACTTGTCGCCAAGTGGTGCATTACGAGCTCCTTCCACCTGGTCAGACAATCACTGGTCAGCTCTACTCACAGCAGTTGCAAAGGGTGCGCCGTGCATTGCGACAGAAGGAGCCGGCATTGCTGTTCCTCAACGACAATGTCAAGCCTCATGTGGCAAAGAAGACACGGGAGACCCTTCAGCAACTTAACTGGGAGACACTGTGCTATGCACCATATTCATCAGACCTTCGGTCAATAGATTACCACATGTTTCATTCCCTCGACATCCACCTCGGTGGGAGATCCTTCCCCAATGAGGGAGACCTGCGGAGCGCACTCACGGACTTCTTTGCCTCGAAGACCGCCGACTTTTATTACCAGGATATTGTGCAGCTGCAGGAACGTTGGCAAAAGGTGTTTGATGCTGACGGAGCTTACTTCGAAACTTAAAGGTGCATACCGTCCACTGTATTGCTCTTTGTTTATCACTGCTCTAGAACGGAAAAAAACTTTTTTGGATACCTTGTAGTACCTAATACATCTATTTGAAGAATGTTTATTATTATGCGGATTGTAGGAAATTTCTATGCGTGCCCTATAAAACAATATTTATTCCTTGACAACGACATCCTTACGTTACGAAGGATGTTCATTTTATTCCCGGGTTACATTTTAGAAAAAAAAAATCATTGGCATGACTTGCCAACTAATCTCTGCTGTCTTCTTCTGCGACTATGCACTTAGCCCAACGTCAGTGCCATTTCCCTGAAATACCGCTCGGACATTGTTTTGAAATGCGGTGGTGCTCCGTCGTCGTGTCTTGTTGAAGGCTTGTCTTGTCTTGTTTCCTGAAGGCTTGGAATTGATTCTCTTTCTTGAATCGGTTGCCGGGCTGTTCTTAACCTGGGAAACAGGAAAAATCACATGATACGGCGAGTGTGGGGATAATGAACTAAGGAATGATTTTGTTGGCCAAGAAGTCCGAGATAAGTGTTAACACATGACATGAAACATTATCGTGACACAGATCCGTGTGTCCAGAGGCCCACTTTCCCGTTCAATAGACATGTTTGCTTCTTAGATAGTTTTCCGAACAGTCAGTCGGCAATTGACTTCAGCAATTTTCTCCTCAATCCGACAGATAGGGCTGCTAGGGCGAAGATCTCTTTTGAAAACATTTGACCTTTCTGAAGCTCGAATATCACTCGAATGTCATTGTTAGGCTCATTCCGTAAAGATTAAATGCTGTCTTAAATATTACTTTCGTCTCTGTGGCCGATTTCCCTAGGTTAGAACAAAATTGAACGTAGATTCGTTGTTTCTTTAGATCTGCGCGAGTGACTTTCGCGTCCCACGCGACTTTGACGCGAAAGGGTAGTAACGTCATCTACTGGTAGTATGGCACCGGTGCTCAACTAAAAAGCAATGTGCGAGAATTAAATGAACAGATCTCGCATATACGACAATACAGTTTAGATGAAATATAAATATGTTTAAGGTAAGTAATAAACGAGTCTAACCTTAACTTAATCAGATGAATACGAAGCAATGAAAATTTTAAATAGAAATGCAAATGGGCCAAAAGGTGATTTTGAAACATGCTAAATTCACCGATATTTGTCATAGAGTAATCCTCACTATACAATACTACGAATCAAACTAATGCATTTTAATAGAGAACAAAAAATGTATTACTTCAGCAGCGGTATCAAGTTATATATACTGTTATATATTTAATTAATATCAAGCCCAGCATTTCACTTTCAGTGGATATTCTTTGTAATGTACGAGATGGCTTATCTCTTCGTAAAGAGGTTTGGAACATCTGTGTGGATGATCTAATTCGTCTCTTTTGCAGGCACTTATCAGCTTCATTCCTTCTTTAGTTAGTTTGAACCAAGCAACTTTGTTACAAACAGGGGAACAAACAATACAGAAACCAAACGGATTCCTCTTCTGGAAAGCGTATTGCACATGAAGAGCGGTCGCTGAAAGGCATGGGAACTCTGATGGTTTTGTAAGAATCCATCCACATAAAATACAATCTTTTCTATTAATTATAGCACCTTTAATAAGCTGTTCTTTTGTAAGTGTGACTAGGATAGGTCGAGTTTTAGTTTGCTCAGCAAATACAAGTTCATTTATGAATATTTCTTGGGTTTCGTTGTCCAGTTGTCCGTACAAATAACCAATAAGTTTTACTGTACCAGAAGGTTGACTAATAATAGCTTCTCTTCGGATAAATATGAAAGGAAGATCTATGGATACTGTAATACGTTTAACAGCGCAAAAGTCGAGTTTCCGTTTAGGCATATGTTTCTTGTACAGTAGAAGTGGGAATCCTTGATTTGTTCTCGAACACCAGAAAATATCTGCTGTTGCTTTCCGAAAATCGCATGATTGTGATTTCGAGAGCAGAATGCTCAGCACAGTAGAATACAGTTGTTCAATGTCTGAAGGTTTTCTGTACTTTGATTTCTTCTTCAACTGTTCAGTTTTTTTTCTTCTGTAAAATTCATATTTTAGGTATTTACTATGTTGTACAGAATATATTTGTAGTACTTTCTCTTTAACAGAACTAGAGATTGTTTTTGCGTCTTCTGAACCTGATTTTGCCCACGTGAAAGTGTCACTACTTTTATTATATTCAGCAAACTGTGAGTGTGTTGGAAGTAGTTCTTCAAATAATTTTTGTACTCTTTTTGCCATTAGGTACGCGGTTTCGTAGTTGCCGCTTGTATTTGTACAACGTACTAATGTTGACATCTGAACAACCTTATAACAATATTTTTTAACAGGTACAGAAGAATCTATTTGCAATGTATGTGATGCGTATTCTTTTACTTTCTTCAGCCTCTCTTCAGGAGGTAATGCCCACAAGTCGTAGGATTCGAAACATACTGAGTCTTCATTCAATGCTCTATCAGGACTAAGTTTTATATCTTCTAACCATTTTACCTCTTGAAACTTTTCAAATGGATCTTTTCTCTTGTCCCCTCTTTCTCCCTCTTCTGTAATATAATCTTGTACGTCCACTACAGTATCTGAAGTCATTCTTTTTTTAGATAAAAATGACCACCCGGTACTGTGATGGAATTCAGTGTATGATTTTCGTATCTTTTTCTTAGCTTTAGCCCATGTTGCAATATCTGAAAAAGTAGGGCCTATAGGAGATCCAATAACTTTTGAAACTAGTGACTCAGGTTGCTTCTGTGGTTCCGCTCCTACTACTAGCCATGCCGGTTCTTTATCACCGTCGTCTTCATCTTCTGGTTTTAGTTTTGGTTCTTTTGATTCTTGTTGGTCTGGTTCTTCTGTTGGTTCTGATTTGTCTTGTTGTTCTGGTTCTTCTGTTTCTTTCGATTCGTCGTCTTGTTCTGATTCCACTTCTTTTTCCTCATACTCAGCTGTACAACTTACTTCTTCTTCATCGCCTTCTTCTTGATGACTTTGCGCACTCTCAAAAGTCTCGCGTCGTGAATCTTTCTCTGTGTCAAGATCTGCACTATGAAAATCTTCGTCGTCGTTCTCACATTGTTCATCTGTTTCATCATCAGCCATAGTATTTAATTTTAAAATACTCATTTATTCAAAAGCTTTAATTCTTTGTTCGGAATAGGGCACTTAATATACGAAATTTTAAAAAAAGTCATAATTTCTAATATAGCAAACTTGACACACTGTGATTTAATAAGTGTAAAGAAACGGGTGGAACGTTGTTACTAAGTGTTGTATTTTATTGTTCGATCGATTGTTTACTTCAATTGGAAGTCAAATTTACATTGTTTCACACTGTTGACAAGTAAATCAAAGAGCATACATTCTAAAGAGTATGTCTGACATGCAAGAGAAATGTGTTGACTGATAAAATCTGATCTGTTTTCAGAACAGTCGCTATTTTTTATCAGCGAGTGAGTATGTTTGTTAACTGTCAGTATTATATGAATGTTCACATATAGTAAAAATTAATTTATGAGAAGTTAGGATAGAAATGGGCGGAGGTGAAAACTATGCCTCGTTACGTCTGTTGAGGGTAGACATGAAACATGACCAAGAGACAATCAAACTGATTCTAATTAGGTCTCACGCAGATACAGTGGTGGTGGTAGAGGCTTGTGTCCCCGTAGTAAAATAAATTAACCAAATCTGATGTGATAAGTGGGAGAAAGTTATATACACACTTCTCGAAAAAGAGAATGGCATTTGTTGATACAAATGTCATTTTTATACTGTTGGTCTCTCTAAAACTGCAATTTCCTCGGTGTAGAATGACATTTTTTAAAAAAAAATATTATTCAATTTCCTTTGTACTTGTTTCAGACAGTGTGCGAATTAGGTTATCTTTC
Source organism: Lepisma saccharinum (assembly GCA_022664845.1). Lineage (NCBI taxonomy): Eukaryota > Metazoa > Arthropoda > Insecta > Zygentoma > Lepismatidae > Lepisma > Lepisma saccharinum. The sequence goes on along the minus strand of JAGDQP010015987.1, from coordinate 2,962 downwards.
CAGAATGGAAATACAGGGCAATTTTCAAGGGAGCTACGTATTGCTTGACTGTATATGCTACGCAGATTTTGAAGGTTTTTCTTCCTTGTAAGGCAACTCTGGTTCCTCACTCCGAATAATGCATTGTCATGAAAAGATTACATCATCTTGTCATGCCTATTTTCGCTAGCGAAACACTAATTTCAGCACTGTTGAGAAGTGCAGAATCTATTCTAACCTTTCACTGCTTTTAGCGATTGAGAGGTGCAAATGTCATAAATTAGCCATTAGTGTTCCTACAGATTTTGTCCTCCAGAGATCAGGCTTTTCCATGACTTTTGCGACAGCCCTAATCATTTCCCAGATCATATAGCCTAACAGCCGAGTGCTATCTTTGATACGCCTCTCGGTCATTTTTTGTTTTTAGCCTATTTATCTAAAATTTCCAAATCTTTAGAGGAAAGTATCAAAATTTCTCCCACTTCTTTTAGTTTCTTGGATACTCATAAAATCAATTGTAATTCTCATAACAAGAATGTGAGTATTGAATTAACTTTTACAAACATTAAAGTATAATTTATTGTGACTAGGTAATAATTTAATCCATAAAACACAAGGAATAATGTATTTTCTAAAGCAAGATAAAATTGGCTTTTCAAAGAAATCGGTCCAAATTTTGCCCACTGCTTGATGCCACATAAAAAGCAACAATGACTGAAAAAAAAATCAGCTTACAACCTAAAGTGTAATACTACGAACAATGATATATGTAATTATGCATAAAAATACGAGTGTCACTTTACTAGACTAAAGAAAAGACTGTAAATAGAAAATCTCTGATTCACTGCAAGTTCAAAACAAGACATCTGGAGAAGGAGTAGGTTTTATCTATAAACCGCTCTCTACTTATTGCAGCCAAATAACACAGGGATAAAGTGGATATTTTCTTCTTTATCAACACACTTTTCATGGAACCAAATGTGACATTTTCTACATGCAACCCAGCTTTTCATCCTTGCTTTATTGGAAGTACAGTCCTTCATTAATGGGAGATTCTGTGTCGCAATACATGATTTATTCAGTGCTTGGTAATATAACTTCAGTAGTGAAGTCCTGTAGCTTTGCTTTCTACTAAGTTGCTTATTTGTCTCTTTTCAAATTTCTCTCGCACTGTTAGATGTGACAAATGATTGTCAAATAGCAAATATATTACGCATTTTTCACTAAATTTGCAGTTTGATCTCTGTTCTTCTAAACTAAGTCACTTTTTCACGTTCTACAATGCGTTTTGTTAAACTTGGGTATTGGAAATTTGGACTCATCAGGTGGGTGAAATTAGGACTCCCTTGACACTGTAAAATGTGATTCTCCCCACTCCAGGGTAAAGCATTTCCTCATCAAATTTATCAGTGTATATTATAGCTCAATTATTATTAACCAAGAATGCTTACCGTTGCTGAACCTCTTAGACAGCGTGAGAAACACTGCAAAACTCCAACAAGGTGAAAAACTACAAACGACTACGAGACACACCACATCCTTCAAATCTTCAGAGATTACTGTTCGCGCGTTAGTTAGGAACAATCGACTCCAATAATTTCAAACTCATACTAACTGCGAAACTTGATAGGGTGAAATTAGGTCGCTGGACGAAATTTAGTTACCTTCCTCTATTGTGTGATCAACGTTTACTGTGGTAAGTGATTTTGTAATGTAACTTTTCAGGAGTACTAGCTGTAACGCAAGTAATAAAAGCTTTGTCTATATACAACATTTTTTTTTCTTTACGCAGGTATATTTGGATTGTTTTGATAAGTAGAGCACAACCTTACCAGTCTCATTGTAAGTTAGCCAATACTTCGAATTTTGATATTGCATAAATCTTTCTTTTAGAACACAACCACCTGCGCACGTTAATTTAGAAACCTTCAGTTTTATTACTGCTACTATTTTTGTAACATTCACTGTTACTACTAAGACTTGGTGCCATACAATAGTTTCGTAACACTACGAGTACCTCCAAATTCACTTCGATCTTTCTTCGAAACAAAAGTGAGATAACTTGCGACGTTGTCTTGCACTGATTGTTTCATAGTACTGGCGCGTACCAAACAACCTCAATTAAACAATATTTACATAACGTAGGATGAGTCACCGTGGCTCAGGCTCTAGCACGTCTGACTACGAATAGGATGTCCCGGGTTCAAATCCCGGCCAAGACTTTTCTCGTCGTGTTCCCATTCGGTCTCCAAACAAATTGAGTACCAGAGTGTCCTTGGGAAGGTAAATTCGGTCGAGTGTGGGACTGACGACTCCAATTCACTTCGTACCGTAGGTCGAGAATATGTGGAGGACTACCTCCACATCCCCCACACGCCGTTGCGTGCATATCAAACAGGGGATAGCTTTACATAACGCAGGTATCTTTGTTTAAGTTATGCAACTCTCTGAAATCTAACATTTTTCTCTACAGTCGGTTAACTGCACTTAATCGATTTAATAATGCCTGATACTAACGGGAAGATGTTTCCACTAACAGTCACCACGATCATTCTTGACAGATCGAGTCCGCACAGTTAACTCTGAGTGAATAATGTTGCACTCATACCATCTAAAAAATACACAACACAAACATATTAATAGAACTCGACTGTACCACTCTTAGCTGAGATATATAGTATAAAAAGTCAAACTCACAATATAATGTGGACTCAAGTGTGTACTATCATGGCCAAAATTATGTTCACATGACTCTGTTATACACGATTTTTCTCTAAGCCTACAAGATAGGCCACCCAACTAACGTAGAGTGGGCGGTGTGTGATTCTGAGAGTGTGTGCGTGAACGAGCAAGGGTTGGAATTTTCTTTTCTTTAAGAGGAGACATTATCACATGTCCTGGGTTCTGGAAAGATGTTCATGATTTCTTGTAGTGTATAGCAAATAATAAAAAAACGTAAGCAAGTCGTATTTCAAATACCAAA